>JAGQAX010000008.1:2714827-2762327 GCA_019142605.1 Cephalopholis sonnerati
CAAACTTTTGGCCTGTACTGTATATGTGTGTGTGTGTGTATATACACACACACCATTATATTAGGGGGGGCGCCCCACCCCCTCAACGGCACCCCCCGCCCCTGGAAGGTCAGGTTAATTTTATTTTCTATACAGAAGTCATTTAAGGTTACCTTTCCTATAGAACTGGTCTATACCTTGTCCTTTTATTAAACTAACTAAATAACCTCTTGTTATTTATCTTATTTACACCACAGCATGTCACTTCTGTCTCTACATGGTCGCGCATTTTCAATCCCCTTCTGCTCTCTGTATCTAGCACGACGGAGTTCCGCCCCATACACACACACAGACACGTGCGCACACACAGGTGAGCACACTTGAGCGCAGCTCGGGCCGCATTTTCCCGACTGAACCCGACCCGAGTCCGAGACAATTATAAGCGAGACCGACCCAAACTCAACGCAGTTTGTTACCTGACATAGTGAACAGTGTGGAAATGACCATCAAAATGCTGCTGTTATTCACAGTCAAACATGCCCCTCGCACAGCAGCACGGCACTGCACACACTTAGTTGGAGCGGAGCCTGTGTTGTGTTCAGGCGTTATCACGTAAATAACAAATTCCAGCATTTGAAAAAAGTCAGCTTTGAAAGTAGCAAGCTACTTTTGCCATTTTCTTGTAGCTTAGCTTGCTGCATTTCGCTGGGGATAGCTTCAATGTAGTGAAGCTTTATTTTGATGCAGAGTAACTGGTAGCTTATCTCACTACGTTTTCTAAGTAGCTTGCCCAACACTGCATATAACATATGCATCTGCAGGACCTTATTAACAATAACAATGGTTATAAGTATTATTAACCATCTCTGTTATATGGCGGCTAATCTAATCTGTGTTCTGGCACACTTGGTCGCTCACATAACGGGTCATAAAAACATCACACCTATCCTGCTCACAGTCCTGTCCTGCCAGCTGTTCTGTTAATACAGACACTGTTTTGGCAGAGTTACTACCTCCAGTGGTGGCTGAAAGGCTAGACCACTCTGTCCCCTGATTCCGCAACTGTACCTTACATACAGCATGGTGAGATGGCCTTGATATTCCTGCCTTGAACAGGCTGTGCAAAAGGGGCTTTAGTGTTCCCTTTCAAATAAGTTTGACTAAACTTGGGGTTTGATTTCAACCTTTTAATATTCACTACTGTAGTTCCACTGTATCTGTAGGTAAACTGTAGTAATGTGGGATGATATGAAAACCAGCAGGCAGCACATTAACAAGGTGAATTTGGTATAAGGGAACAAATGGTCATGGTACTGCACCAGAGCTCTATGAATGTGATTTTGAGGTTTAGAAGTTTCCCCTCTCTACTAATGTTTCCACTGTAATGTTATGGTGACAGGTTGACGCACACATCCCAAACAGTAGCAGTCAGTCCTACATGTATAGTGCTTGCTCTTTTTAACATATTGTAATGTGCTCTTTTCTTTCTCTCCTCAGACCTCCACCGAAACAGAAGAAATGAGTGTGGAAGAAAGCTCAAGGAAACTGATCACCATATTCAACCACCACCTTATTTTTTTATCCTTTCAGTGTTGTCCATTGCCCTCCTCTCCACTTGTGCCTGCATGTCATGCCATGAAAATTGACAAGCAAACAGGGTAGCATTTGTCTGGTTTTCCCTTATTTTTGAGTCCGCTGACAGTTAACTGACCAAACACCCAACTTTTAGAGTCTTTATTGAGAAGGTTGGGAGCAGATTACATGACATCTGGGGGCATTTCAGCCACAGGTTGTCACCTGAGCAGGTTAATCATGATAATGGTACAAGTAGTATACTACTAAAAGGTTCACATCTGGTTGGACCACCCTTATTTCACATCTGTTATGCACAAGTAATGCGCATTTTCTTTGAAACTACACACCATGAAGACTATTAGAAAATAAACAACAGCTATCAAGTGTTAGATATCCAGTCCTGTGTAGTGTGTTCCCAGCCTTAGATTAGTTTTTTTTTTTTTCCAATTCACCTGCCCCTTGATTGTGAACAAGTTACTTTCTATCCTGAGGAGTATTTCAACAGATGAGATAAACTGTTAATATAAAAGGCTTTGTTGAAAGACCTATATGCAGTTACAGAAGTTTGAGTAACTATGGTTCAATTTTGGCTCCAGAGAGCTTTTTTGTTTGGTCTCTACCTTTATGTCGGTATGTATTGCCCCTGATTCTTTTCTTACTGAATGGGTTTTTTTACTTGATTTTTTAATGACATGTTTTTCTGGTTCCCTGCTCTTCTGATTACTGCCTTTATCAGGATGTTTCTTACTCCAAATATCACAATTCCATATTGGCAGGGACATCCCAAGTATCCACACACCATACACCTCAGGTGGCTACTATTTTAAGTGTACAATAAGTTATCTGTCAGAAGTTCTGTATGGTAAAATCTACTTTGTCTCCATGTGTGCATTTATTGCACAGTACCCAGACTTTGTACGCTAAGGAACCCTTAATGCTGAACTGTTTAGTGGTGAAGTGGTAACCTTGATCCTGCGTGTACAGACAAATATAGATGGTGACTTTTTCACTGACTTGTAATTTGATAAATAGTATAGCTTTTGTGTTAGCAGAGTGTAAGGCAGAATGGTTGTACATTGCAGCAAATTATGCTTACATATTTGTTTTTGACATAACCATGAACTTTGTTTTAATAAAATGTTTATGATTCTTGTTTTTGATTTTTGACTATGTAACCACATATAGCTACCAACATAATCGGGACATTTACCTTTACACTACACAAACTTTTACCATTTTATCATTGATTCATTACAACCATTTGTTTTTTAAAAGCACTGAATTCCATTCTGTTGGGGACTGTTCTTTACTTTCTAGAGCCGGTGATGTCTGGTGGAAACTGCATGACCCTCCACCATTAATTATTAGGGTGTTAAAACTTGCCCTTCGATGTTTGAAAGTAAATTTTTTTATTTATTTTATATGCCCTTAATAGTCCCGCAAGGGGAAATTCCAAGTTTTCACTCTGTTTTTACAAATACACACAGGCCTGAAACACACACATGCACAAACAGGGCCTTTTACATGCATCAAATGGAGAGAGGTCGGAGTGAGGGGGCTGCCCATGGACAGGCGCCCCAAGCAGTTGGGGGTTTGGTGCCTTGCTCAAAGGCACCAGGAGGTGAACTGACACCTCTCCAGCTACCAGTCCACGCGCCATACTTTGGTCCGGATGGGGACTTGACCGGGCGACCCTCCGGTTCCCAAGCCAAGTCCCTATGGACTGAGCTAAAAAGTTAAAGACTTTTTTTTATTTTGTTTTTTTGTCAAATTTTAAATGAGACAATAGTGACTGATGAAATAGTCACTGAAATAATCACTTTTGAGCTCAGATTTAGTTTTTTTTTTTTTTTTTTTTTTCTCTCTAATACAAGTGTTTGTTGCACTTGATGTGTCCAAGTACAGTCGCAAATTTGATAATCAAACAATAATTTCAGTTTTTACACTTTCTGGCTGTGGTAAATTGTATAATTTGGGCGATTTTTAAAGAAAACAACTACAGATGGGCTCGGAAGACATGTTTTCATTGAAAATTAAGTAAAATAAACAAAACACAAACATCTAAAGTGGTTTGCCCCTCCCCTAAGCCATTATTAAAAGGCAAGTCCCTCCGTTATGCTTAAAGATGTACTTAACATGCCTCCCCTTCTTTGCACCACTCTCCTCCCATGTAAGTAACAAACAGTCCCATAAAGGAAACATTTCCACAAGTGACAGGGTCATTTCAGGTAGTTCATCAATAGTGCAGCACCATTATCTCCATCTCAGATCATGGCTAGATGTCCTACTGGTATCAGTAAAGTAGGAATCTAAATTTACTACTAAATTTACGGCTGCAGTCCTCCACTGACTTGGGACTGACGTGAGGCTGACGGTATGTTGGCTTTAGACATTTGTAGTTAAATGTCAGTTCAATGAGTTAATAAAAATCAACCAGGTTGCATACACGCTGCCTTCTCAAGCCAAAGCTGCCTCCTCGTGTCTTCGGAGCATGTACACAAACGTTTCCATGTGAGCTCGGATAGGTTTTTTGCTACACGAAAACAATAGACAAACTAAGGACTTCTGGAAGTTACTTGTGTGACTGTCCGCGGTAGATTTGTTTTGGCAGCCATTTTGTGGGAAATTTGTCTGGAACGCGCCGGGCCGTACTCGCTTGGTGTCGGGAGTGCGCTCTCAATGCAGCCCCTCTCCTTTGACCGATATTACCATCACGGAGGGGCTGGCCAGCATAGAGCTAGCGGTAGCGGTGCCTGCTAAAATATATTTAGTTTTTCGTAGCGTTTACCTGTATTGTCCAGCGGCCAATCGGCTGGCCGTTGTCCGCCTAGCAGGCTGCAGTGTGTGGACTGTCTTCCTCCAAATTCCAATGGCAGTGTTTTATTAGACAGCTAGCATGCTAGCTAATAGCTAGCTAGCTAATGTTAGCTTCTTGCCAGTAAATTAATTTAAAAAGCCGACGGGCTTGCTAATCCACCTGACCAACGCTGTAATTGTAAGGTAGCATCTCGTGCATGTGAGAATAAATGTGGACCAGGTAAATTAAGTTTGCTCAATAGACAGAAGACTGTGTTCGAGGTGTCCGTTGATGAGGCGGCGTGCTGCCCACCTCCCCTTAGGCACGGCTAGCTGTGCTGCACCGGCAATCGGTCCCCATCGACAACCCGCTCTCTGAGCTCCGGAGAATAACGCAATTTTACTGGAAATTAATCTCATCGGGATTTTATCGGCAAATAATTTTACAACACATTATTGGGATTTCTATTGTGGAACAGGGACGACTGACCCGGGGGAGGGGGCTCGGTTCGTGTGGACGGAGGGAGAAAAGGGTTCCGAACATGGCTGCTACGCGGAACTTGGTTCGACACACCGCCTGAGGTAAGAAGCAGCCTGTCGGCGTTGTCTTTTTATGTTAATGTATGAATTTGAAGCTAGTTGGTTCCTTTCTCTAATGCGCGTGTGTTAGAGGCGTGACAGTCAATCAGTGGTTACAGTGCTTGGTAGCATAACGTTAACGATATCCCTTCCTCTCTACGTTATTCGCCCCTGTCACCCGGCCTCGTGTCCCCATTCCTCTGCCACCGGTCAGATGGCTAATGGGGCAGGCAGGCTTCAAATAGGTGGGTTAACATCGGTGTTGAGCTATGGATCGTCTTAGACAGTTGAGGCTTGGCCGTCGTTGCTACTGAAGCTGAGACATGTATTAAGATGATGGACTACATAACGTTAACGTTAACCGTTTTAGTAGCATGCAATGTCCTCTAAGTCTACCGTTAGCGTTATCACCCCCTGTCGTTTTAGTTTACGTTATAACTGTGCCGTTTTTAACAGCTCACCATCTGGCGAGTTTACCAAGTGTTGGGTTGGTCATAAAGAGGCTAACGATTGATGCGATTATCTTTGTGTGTGTGTGTGCGTGTGTGTATGTGTGTGTGAGTGAGTGAGTGAGTGAGTGAGTGAGTGCGTGCGTGCGTGCGTGCGTGTGTATCTAGGCAAGCTTCGGTAGCGGTGGTATCGCGACCTGCCTTGAGTTAACGCACGACACCAGATAGAAAGGGAGAGGATGCCGGTGGACTGAGGAGGAGATGGGAAATGAATGGATGTGTTGGAACATAATCGAGACGTGTTGATATCATCTAGTATAAAGTAGGTGGTTCTGTCTTGATGTGGCGTGTGGATTGCGATGGTTTTAGGTATCAAAGCAGCCAGCCAGCAACCCCCGACTGTCCTCTGCAGATCTGCAGCATTCATCAGCTATAGCAGCTAACGCTAGCCGCTAGCTTAGCTACCGCATCAGCCCCAGCCCCTACCCTGCCCTAGAGTGGAGGGGCACGGGCACTCAGTTGCCGGGTGATGGGTGCTCCTAGGAAGGGAGCAGAACTATGATGAGACCAGTTCTGATGCACAGCTGGAAGACATCTTGACATAAGTGTCTGCTTACATATGGGTCTCTGTAGTCCTTTTTGTCGTTGTCAATAGAAAATGTGATCTAAAATAGTTGACGATTTAAATAAGGAGGTTTTCCACAAACGATGTGCCCCCTCCCCCATCTCGTTGAAGTTGGGGCTACTGTTTTTCATATGGTGAACACATAAGTCTCAAAATGGACATCCCAACTTCCCAACCAGTTCTGCTTCTTTTCATTCATCCTTTATCTTCTCAACTCACATCTTGGTAATATTGAATCACTACTATGCATGGTTGTTAGTCACTTGACCACATCCATAAAAAAGCCATATAAAAGCCATGATGAAACATTTCAGATGGAAGAAAGGTCAGAGTTCCTCAGGTTGAAGCTTCTATCAGAAGTGTCTTACAGACCAGTGAGGACATGCCTACTCAAAGTATGAGCTTTCAGTGGAGTTGGACTTGTATTCCAGGCAGTTGCAATTCCACTGAGCTACACCAGACATAAATGATATTGTTTCTCTATGTTTACTATATATGTTACTAGAAAAACTAGTAAAGATAAAGTTGCACCATCAGTGATGCTGACTGTTTGTAAATATACTGAGCTCTGTTTTTTCCAAAAAAAACCCTGTTTCAGCTGAACCTGCTGCTTAGTTTCAGTCAGCCACCAGTAGGTGTAAGTGAGAAAGGCACCTGTGCCCAACTGGCAGATTAGCCCCTTCCACCAACATTGTCAGTGTGCCACAACTACTTAATCATCATCACCACTCCAAACATGTATGAACACCAAGATTTCTGCAATTTCATTTGCCATCTGTAGCTGTCATCATATTCAGATAGAAAAAACATAAAGCAGCAGTGCCACAATATCAGGAAACTTAAATTCTATTTCAGTGTAAAATGAACTTCTTGGTGTTTATGTTAGAAGATACTGTGACTGGTATCTTGCATGTTGTGGTAAAAGAACTTACTGTGGCATTATACTTTGAAATACAGCAAAGTATCTTGCCACAATATGAAAGACAATATGTATTCCCAAGCACAAAACTAGTTTTTTAACATCAAGTCAAATCTTGTTAATTGGATCACAGACTGGGTGCACAGTGGGACTGGAGCATCCAGGAGTGACTTGTCAGTGCCAGACTTTCAGTGTTCTCTCACACTCCAAGATAACGCTCCATCCCACTGACACAATGTTAAGTAAATTTTTGGCTTGCTTTGACCGTTGGCATGGTTTTGCAGTCTGTGTCTTGTGGCCTCAAACAGCCAGCGGACTTGTTTCCTGACTGACAGCACAGCTGTGACAACAAGCATAGGCTGTGTGTGACAGCTTTGACAGACCAATTTCAAAACTTTCTAGACTCTGATAGCCTAATTCCAAAACTTACCAGGAGTTTTCTCCCTACCCTCTGCTTCCTCTCATGGTCCTGTTTCTCTCTGCTTCTGTCTCCCTAAAACTTGGGGTAACAGCACTCTTACCTAAGCTGAAACTTTTTTAAAAATTTGAGCAGATGTGTCTTTGCCTCAGCTGCTGCTGCCTAGTGTTGCTCTGTATGTATCTGCCTCTGTTCACATCTTTCCATTGACCTTACGAGCATTCATGCCCCCTATTAATATTGATTATGTTATATAATGCAAGTGAATGGTAGCATTCACCAAATTTAATCTGGAAATGTGTTGTTATGCTGTTTGTGGCAGACTAAGGTGCGTGGAGAATGTCAGCACTGCCAAGTTCAGACCTTTGCTCTTTATTGTAATGAATATTTAAATAGATAAATAACCCATTTAACGTAATACAGCACCCAAAATTACTCAAAACACTCACTTTGTTTGTCAAAAGTAGTTGTGAAAGATTTGAATTTTTAAACTTATCTCTAAATATTTATAAATTATATTTTTGTAACATCTACTACGACTAATAATAATGTTACCAGGGACCCAAATGCAGGTCACTGTTTTTACTCTTTGTGGTAACATTCTTACAAGAAATCTCAAAAAGGCTGGGGTGTTGTTGACATACAGGTGTCCATGGTTGCAGATTGTACGGTCTTTCTATTGGTCAAAGTGACGGCTGTGACGGGAGCAATCGTGAATGACAAAAAAACAATGAGACATGCTAGACTTTTTGTTGGAACATCGTTAGGCGTCCCAGATGTGGCGTTGGTTGCCGTCTATCATGACACACTACATAAGATGAAACGATGGATTATGTGTATGACACTCATTGTTGTTAACGAGCTGAGCCGACACCGTATGACGCTCCGCTGGGCTATCATTCGGGCTGATACTGTGTAGTGTGAGCCCGGCATTAGGATCTCTTATGAAGCACCACAGGAATGTATAATTTGGTCCCAGATACCCCAAAGAATCAGTCAGTATCTAATGTGACACCATTTGCCTCATGCAGTGCAACACATCTCCTTCACATAGAGTTGATTGGACAGGTTGGTGATTGGACCTCTGCTGTTGTTCATGAATGTTACTAACATATTTAAAAGCAGTGTTTGACAAGAAGGATCTGTCAGGCTTGGTGGGCTGCATATGATTGAATATGCTGCTGGATAAGAAAAATCTGAAAGTGTATGATGCTGAAGACCCCTAAATGACAAGGTTCTACTGTATAGCAGATTGAGCAACTGAAATTTCACAGATAGGCTTAAACAGGACTTCAAACCATGAAGCAGCTCCAGTTTAAAGCCTCATCTCCATCTGGTATCAACATTCAACCTTTATTTGGATAGCTTATGCAGTGTCTCCCCTGTATGCATTTAGCAGCAGCATTGTGCCACCGCTAAATGATTAGGTGCTGTATGAAAATATGCCCAAACCAACCAGAAAGCATTTTGCACCCTGCAAACCTGCCTTACTCTCCATGTCACTGTTTATGAAACTGGTGTTTCAAGTTAGCTGATGTAACTAGTAGGGGTGCAACGGTACAAGTAGCCCACGGTTCGGTCTGTACCTCGGTTTTTGGGCCACAGTTTTGATTCAGTTTCGGTACATGTTTTGTGCGTAAAGAGAATAATTTTTTCCCCAAAATTATCTCTTTATTTTGCCTGTCAGCAAAAACTACATTTTGCAGTAAACAAATTCCAGTATCACTGGTGTACTGAATAGTACTTTTCCTAATGCAAACATACTGTAATTCATTTAAGTTAACAGCCTCTTAACCTTGACAACTCGTACAGTATACACTACAGTTGTTTTTTCGCAGGTGTTACCTTCTCGAGTCCTCGACTGTCTTACGCTGGAGATGCATGCACATATTGCTCGTGTTTCCTTTTACGTATGGGACATGTTTCAAGCAACGTTTGCAGACAGTGACATTTCTGTTAACTGTTTTCACTTCCTTGTCGTTGTATTCAACAGCAAAACCGAAATGATCGCACACCGGAGATCTGTATGAAGCCGGTGCTTCTTCAAACTTCAGTCTCTCAACTCCTCCACTTTCGCTTGCCATGGCTCTCTCTGTTTGTTTTTTTCTGCTTCTTTTCTGTGTGAGGCGAGCGTCACTTTCACCGGCTCCAGCTACAACAATGTGAGGGGGTGAGTGGGCGGAGCCACAACAGTGATTGGACATTAACTTGAGGGGAGGGCTTTTGTGCAGCAGGCTGACTCGGCCATTCTCTACACATCCATGGACTTGGCCTGTGGCCAGGCACACACACACAGACAGTGGCCTGTAAAGCATCAATGCAAAATTAATTGCTAAACTGAAAACCGACCGTCCATAAGGGCATATTGATCCATGCAGGGCGGACCGAACGGTTCAGTATTTTACCGAAAACGGTTGCATCCCTAGTAGCTAGGCAGCTATTATCTTTCATTGTGTTGTAAAATGACAAATAAATGAACCTTGTAACCCTGTGTATTTAGGTAGCAGGTTTTCCCAACTTAGGCAACTTTTGAAGTTGCTCAAAATGGCAGACATCAGAGGTGGTGGATTAGATCAGCTGCAGCTAAGTAATGGTCCTTTTTACACAGAGATGGCGCTGTAGGGCCGTTACAAAGTCCCCTCTTTATGCTGCCTTTGTATTTCTACACAGACCCAAACAGCAGGGGTATCCTGCTTATCCACTGTGTAATTGTAGACAGCATGCCGACATCCTGGAAGCAAAAAAGGCATGTCAGGTGTGATGTTTAACACAACAGCGTCAGCCTCTAGTGTGACATATATGCCTCAGCAGTGTTCTATAAACAATATCAATGGCATTAACATGGAAATTACAATCATTTAACTTTTTCGTTATATCGCGGTTGATGTGGTTCTCTGCTCAGAGGGTAAGGAGCTCCTGGACCTCAATATTTTCCCAATTTGTGAACATTTTCGGCTGCTGTTCTTCTACTTTGAGTTGGCTGCTAACTGCTAGCAGCTTCTTTTTAAATCCCCCACGGTGGGTTGCACACGAAACACGTCATCAAAACATCACACCCGCGCTGCCCATGATCCCATCCTGCCAGCTATCCCATTTATACTGACTCTGTCCCCACATTCCGCAATTGTACCTTTTATATAGAACGGTGGAGCTTCATAACAGCACTATATTTCCACTTTGAAGAGGCAGCATAAAAGGGGCTATAAATGTTAAATCTGTAATGGCTAAGATGAAAAGTTTGACTGTTTGGCTCTGGTTATGCTGGTGTCTGTATTCAGCCTTAAGTTTGTGAGTGAAAAGACACGTCACACTGTAACACCACTGTACAACCACCACTGTGTTTTTGTAGTTCAATGAGGACACACAGAATGGTGACTCTTCTCTAAAGAAATGGTCATCTGATTACATCACGTCAATGTCAGAACCTCCCAGTTACCCTCTGATTTACATCCTGTCAACATTTAAATATGATCAGCTTCATAGGTCTGACTCCAGACATTTGGATTCAGTAGCTTGTATAGTGCAGTTGGCTACTGATGTTATTTAAATGTGTCAGATACATTTAATTAACATTTCATATATTTTGCCACTCATGTCATTGCCACTCACTGCCTATTTTTGATTGAATGCAGTGAGAAAAAAAATCAAACAATTGCTGTGGTTTTTTACTGTTGCCAGGCAACCAGGCCATCACCTCCTTATCCTAACCCTTCTGTGTAATTCGATCTACTGTGAATTTATTCATTTTATTTATTTCACAGTAATTAGTAGCTTGTTACTAAAATGGACAGGTAGAGGGTACTTGCTGTAGCTCTGGTTGAGGGTGAGAGGCTGTCAGTAAATAGTTTGTAGGGCACGGGGAAGTGGAGATCTGTGTGGGTACATGAGATCCTAAAAAAAGAGGGTGGATCACGGTGAGTACCACCACTTGGTCCAGGAGCTTCACCTCAATAATGGCCATTTCCAGGCATATTTGATGATGACTCGGGGTAGTTTGACAACCTGCAACAACCTGATCATCTGGCCGTATGGTTCTGGGTATCCAGCAACCGCTACCACCAGTTTCTCCTCCATTGTTTACCAACTGTAAACTTGTTGTCGTGATCACCACAGATGGCCTGCCTCTCAAATCATCCCGCTGGACGATGAGAAAAAAGCTGAGGCGCTTTTCAAAGCGCTCTGGCAAAAACACCAGGTGCCTAGAGCGCAAAAACGTGAGGCATGTTGCAACACAAAAACCACAAGCAAAAAGCTTAATTCTCATTTAAAACAATTACAAAAAGCCACATCTAGCTGCTAAAACACTTTCAGTGTGATCAAGGCCTTAGGCTGCCACTAAAAACTGCAGTTATGACCTTCTCAGCCGGAACAGGACATTTTTAGGATACAGATTCAATAAGTGGATTCGACTCTGGATTTTAAGTCAATACAGTTTTATCAAATTCCACTCTTTCACCAAGCATATTGACAGTTCTGTTTTTTCTTTTCATATAAAGTCCTCGAGTTTGAACAGGGCTCAGCAGTGTGAAAGTGGCATTCATGTACAATAGTAAACGAGCTAGCAACATTTTTTGCTAAGACAAAAGCCAAAGACTGTGCCATAGTATCTGTGAGCTGTAAATTCATCAACTCTAAGCAGAAGAGTGAAGATAATGTTATCTCAGAGCCTTATGGTGGAAAGTTCCTCCTCCTCTCTGTCGCTGCATCACGTCCACAGCTGTTTGTACCTAAGTAGTGATAAAGTCAAGAGCGCTCACTCTGCAGCAAAATCTGGGGACCAAAACATCCCCAGAAGTTCACTGCACTGCACACTGACCAGCAAAAAAACCCAAACTGCTCAATGTGAAGTTATCCCAGTCCACTGAGGGGTCTCCGACTGATGACTCAAATCTCCAACTTTGAAAGGGAAGTCCTAGTAGCTAGCTGCTAATCCCTTTACTTAAGGATGTGTGTTGATATGCATTTTTAGTACAATACAATAAAAGTATGTTAGGCTAGGTTTGGCAAACTAAACTGTAAGTTGAAGCTATCTAAATTATGTTGACAGTGGAATTTTCTGTAAATTCTCATTATTTCAACAATATGACAGTGTAACCTGTGAGACAAAATGAATTTGTTGATTGTTAGAGATTGTACCATACCAGCTACACTATGGCAGTGACCAATTTAACATCTCTGTATGTATTAGGCCATTGTGAGTAATGTTTCAAATCAATGAGCAAGACTGCTTTATCGCTATATTTGATTGATTTTCGAGTGATTTTTGCATGATGTGATTATGGTTCAGTGTGTTAGATTAGCCAAAAGAGACTTTCTTTTAACAGCTGATTCCCCAGCATTGTTACTAGAACATATATTGATATCATGATTAAAAAAAAATTACACACCATTTTAGAGGATGTAAAGTTTGTGTGCCCGTTACATGCCATATCTGTTGTCATCAGGTTATTTTCCATTTCTTTCTCAGAGGCCTCAGTGTTAATTGTGTCTCTGTATTTTTTGGTGCTCTCACCACTGGACATATCCATGTCTCATGTTGACAAAACAAAAAAGAAAAGCTGAGTGTCTTCTGAAATAGAAATACATTTGATAGAAATATATTGCAATGTGCCAACAGCCACAGTTTGAAATGGCAGAAGACTCGTGGCCTAATGTTGCAATACAGCCCTTTTTATCCCATGTCTCTTTTCTAACAGTGATTCCCTGATATGCAAAACAGTTTAATGCCAGAGCTTTGAGGGGAGGATGGGGTGTTTGAGTGCAGGCAGGAGGCAAAGAAGTACCTGTTAGCCCTCAGAGAGGAGTTAAACAGACACAGAGCAAACACAAGAAAAAGACACACACCTGGACAAAAAAAGGTGGTCTGATTACATGCCGTCATGGATGTAAGTGAACGATGCTGTGTTTCATCCATCCAGTGGTTTAGTGGTTGTTGATGAGGTGGGTGTAATGCTAAGTAGATGGGTAGGTTACAGAGGAAGAAGTGGTATACTATTTGGCTGATAGATGGGTATGCTTTTAACAGTCAGAAAAAGAGGTGGGTATACCTGCGTATGCCCTCCACTACACCACTGCATCCATCCATGTGCGTTTGTATTATATCCTGAGACTTTTACAGCTGGTAATCAAAATGAAACTATTGCCTGACCTCTCTTCAAAAGAGAAATGTGAAAATACCTTAAGCTATCTGAAACTTACCCCTAACTACTGAAATAGATGGAAATCAAAGAAACAATCTTTTTCCTAAGTTGAAAGCAGAAGTTTTCAAAATGTGAGGCATACCTCCCCAGGTGGGTGTTGGAGAGCTGAGAGGGGACTCAGAGGGACAGACTTGAAACAAAGATGCTGTGTGAGGTGAAACAGACAGATGTCAGACAGACAGTCAGTGTTCTGAAATCAAAGGAAAGTTAGTTGTAGTCATTTGGTCTGATTATTAACGTGGTCAGCTTTGTAGCAGTGGCTGTGGCAGCTCATGCTGGTAGTTATGGTTCTTTAAGACACTGCACTGGATCACTGCAATTTGCATCAAAATTTCCTCTGTCATAACAAAACAGACATGATGCACATATTTATGATTCAGTGTCACTTAGATGTATTCTTAGAATATAATGATTTTGAATGTCCAGCACAAATGAATGTCTCAAAATCTGCTTATAAATAACAGAATAAGACAGTTTGTCATGCATGTTCTGGAGTTTTAAGGAACTTCAGAACAGTACACTGCATACAGGAACTGCTAGCAGCTAATTCTGCATACTTTTAATGGTACCACATTGTAAACAAGTACAGGCTAAAAAACAGCCCACAGCTAATCAACCTACTCCTTGACAACATTATACTCTCTGAGAACATTCCCCAAATTTGGGCGGACCCACATTATGAAAACCATGGCTCCAAAATGTAGCATGTCATATTTATTCCCCATACAGAAGAAAAGGATGTAAAAACATTACATTTCCACGCAGTGAAAGAAAGAAAATGTGCATCCTGCATAGTTAACATATAGATTCCTTGTGCAGCATGGAGCATCTCTGTCTGACAGCACTGTCAGCTGTGGTCACTTACACTGGAGTAGTGATAGTTGTAAATCAAAAATTAGCTTAGAAAAAATATATCTTTATATATAGCTAGCTAAGTTCTGCCAGATACCCCACTTCTGTACAGTAGTTCACTTATGTTTAACTAACTAACCATGGATTTGTAGCAGACAATCACCTAGGTAGATTGGTTAGCTGCTGCTTATGTCCCAGAAGTTAGCTAGCAGCCTGCCAAGACAGCCAGGCTGTGGGGTAATCAAGTACATGCTAACTGACGATCTGAGTTTAATGAAGGCTTATAAAACTAGTAACTATAACACTACAGGAGTCTTGGAGGGTCTGATTTTTAAGACCTGCTCCCACCCTGGAACCGCAACCTGCAATACCACACCCACCCTGCTGCCTGCACATGTAACCAATTATCACTCAATCAGTCAATTTTATTTATAAAGCCCAATATCACAAATCACAGTTTGCCTCAGAGGGCTTTACAGCATACGACATCCCTCTGTCCTTTGGACCCTCGCAGCGGATAAGGAAAAACTCCCCAAAAAACCCTTTAACGGGGGGAAAAAAGGTAGAAACCTCAGGAAGAGCAACTAAAGAGGGAACCCTCCTCCAGGACTGACAGACGTGCAATACATGTCGTACAGAACAGATCAACATAATAAATTTGCAATAATCCACATGACAGAATGATAAAGAGAGACTGACAGAGAGAGACAGAGCCAGAGAGAGATGCAGGGCAGACAGCAATGATAATAGCTTACAACAACATTAATTTAAGTAATAATATTATAATAATGATTACGGTAATTGTGGTATATTATATTGTAGGTATACATTAATATACACTGAACAAAAATATAAACGCAACACTTTTGTTTTTGCTCCCATTTTTCATGAGCTGAACTCAAAGATCTAAAACATTTTTTTTATATACACAAAAGACCATTTCTCTCAAATATTGTTCACACATCTGTCTAAATCTGTGTTAGTGAGCACTTCTCCTTTGCCAAGATAATTCATCCCACCTCACAGGTGTGGCATAACAAGATGCTGACTAGACAGCATGATTATTGCACAGGTGTGCCTTAGGCTGGCCACAATAAAAGGCCACTCTGAAATGTTCAGTTTTATCACACAGCACAATGCCACAGATGTCGCAAGTTTTGAGGGAGCGTGCAATTGGCATGCTGACTGCAGGAATGTCCACCAGAGCTGTTGCTCGTGAATTGAATGTTAATTTCTCTACCATAAGCCGTCTCCAAAGGCGTTTCAGACAATTTGGCAGTACATCCAACCGGCCTCACAACCGCAGACCACGTGTAACCACACCAGCCCAGGACCTCCAGCATGTTCACCTCCAAGATCGTCTGAGACCAGCCACCCGGACAGCTGCTGCATCAATCGGTTTGCATAACCAAAGAATTTCTGCGCAAACTGTCAGAAACCGTCTCAAGGAAGCTCATCTGCATGCTCGTCGTCCTCATCGGGGTCTCGACCTGACTGCAGTTCGTCGTCGTAACCGACTTGAGTGGGCAAATGCTCACATTCGATGGCGTCTGGCACGTTGGAGAGGTGTTCTCTTCACGGCTGAATCCCGGTTTTCACCGTGGCAGACAGCATGTGTGGCGTCGTGTGGGTGAGCGGTTTGCTGATGTCAACGTTGTGGATCGAGTGGCCCATGGTGGCGGTGGGGATATGGTATGGGCAGGCGTATGTTATGGACAACGAACACAGGTGCATTTTATTGACGGCATTTTGAATGCACAGAGACACCGTGACGAGATCCTGAGGCCCATTGTTGTGCCATTCATCCATGACCATCACCTCATGTTGCAGCATGATAATGCACGGCCCCATGTTGCAAGGATCTGTACAGAATTCCATGGAAGCTGAAAACATCCCAGTTCTTGCATGGCCAGCATACTCACCGGACATGTCACCCATTGAGCAGGTGTGGGATGCTCTGGATCAGCATATATGACAGCATGTTCCAGTTCCTGCCAATATCCAGCAACTTCGCACAGCCATTGAAGAGGAGTGGACCAACATTCCACAGGCCACGATCAACAACCTGATCAACTCTATGCGAAGGAGATGTGTTGCACTGCATGAGGCAAATGGTGGTCACAACAGATACTGACTGGTTTTCTGACCCCCCCAGACCCACCCAATAAAGCAAAACTGCACATTTCAGAGTGGCCTTTTATTGTGGCCAGCCTAAGGCACACCTGTGCAATATTCATGCTGTCTAATCAGCATCTTGATATGCCTGTGAGGTGGGATGGATTATCTCGGCAAAGGAGAAGCGCTTACTAACACAGATTTAGACAGATTTGTGAACAATATTTGAGAGAAATGGTCTTTTGTGTATATAAAAAAAATGTTTTAGATCTTTGAGTTCAGCTCATGAAAAATGGGAGCAAAAACAAAAGTGTTGCGTTTATATTTATGTTCAGTGTATGATAGTATATGTATGTGACAATAATCACGTGTATAATAACAGTACAAATGGACCTGCACTTGTATAGCGCCTTTCTAGTCATCTGACCACTCAAAGCACTTTTTACACTACAAGTCACATTCACCCATTCGCACACTAGTGGCCAAGACTGCCATACAAGGTGCCACCTGCTAGTCAGTTTTTAACACACTCACACAACGATGGAGGCATCATCGGGAGCAATTTGGGGTTCAGTTCTTGCTCAAGGATACTTTGACATGCAGACTGGAGGAGCCTGGGATCGAACCGCTGATCTTCCGATTGGTGGACGACCCGCTCTACCTCTGAGCCACAGCCGCCCAAGAATGACTAATAGTCACAGCAGCAGTAGGACGAAGTAGGACCACAGCAGCCGCACAACCACGACGCGTGATCCAGGCACAGCTGTGATGAAAGTTAACCAGTTATAGCCAATGCCTGTTTGTAGCACACCTGATTGAAGCGGCTCACAAAAAAGACAGAGCTAACACACAAAGTCAGCAGTCAGAACACTGAAAACACTAAATTAAACTATTACTTTCGTTTTATTTTAACATATTTATCATTCAACACCCACAATCCGACCTGTATGTTCTTTGTTTTACCCAGAGCCAAATCCGGAAATAAAATCGCGACGACAAAATACCACCAGAAAATCCCCTTTTTGGGGGCTGAACTGCTGGGTACCCATGGGTAACTGACTCCTATGCAGGTCTCTGAACACTACTAGCAATCAGATTGGAGACTTAACAGCCTATAGAAATTTCTTGTTCCTATTTACTGATTGGATTGGAATTGTGGCACACTGTAACACTCTGTTAAGTTGAGCAGGCACACTGTCAAACCTGAGAGTGCAAAGAGCATAGATCTGGAAAGCAAGACAAAGACTGAATGGGTGTCCAAGCGTTTACAAGCTCACATTGCAGGGACAATGAGAAGGGGAGTGAGTGAGTGGAAGAGGCTATCATTGTTGCATTTATGTGGATAGTAGGAAAACAAAGTAATAAATGTACCGAGTTAAGAATTTATTTTTGTTTGCCCAAATTAAATAATTCTTTGCATGATAATAATTTCTCTCCAAAAGTATATTTTATGTGCTTGCAAAAGATACTTTTCTGTGCTTTTCTGTCCCATTGCACACTCAGGAGTGAGGCACAATTATAACTTTGTACAGACCATCCTAGTGCCACTACACTAAAATAAACGAAGACTCATTTCTTTCCACAAATCTCCTTCTGTGCATAGCTGCAGCTCATATGAGTCCTCATCCTGTTGGTTGCCAGGAAAACTACAGGATGATGTCGTAGTGTGTGGCACCTTATTTTTTGTGGTACAACACTAGCCCCCTGCATTGGCAGCCCTACTGTGCTGACAGTGGTCTCATTTAAACCAATGAAGGCCCGTATTTTTTCATGCAGTGCTAATGCTGGTCTGAACCTGGTCCTTACACAGCAATATCTATCAGAAGTTTTAATTAGCCACTGTTGGGGCTGCATGATTAATAGTTAAAAGATCGCAGTCTTGTTGCAGGATCCTATTTGTTATTCCATCTTCAGCAAAATACATTTTCTCCTCCAACCAAAGACCCATTTTTTTTCTTTTTTTGGGAGGGATCTTTAGGAGATTTCAGGTCAACACTTAGTGCCGTATAAAAGAGGTTTACATCATCTAAGAGCAAGGAACCTGAAGATTAATTTAAGATGCAGGCAATAAACACTGTTTTAGTTAGGCGCCTTTCAAACTTTAAAAGTTTATAGTGTAGAGCCTTAGAACATTATGATGGAAGTATATGGTGGCCATTCCCATGTTCAGTTATGTCCCATAAGTTGTTGCAGCAGTTTTTGGAGGGTGGTACCATTTGTTACACTGATTTGATGTTACATTTAAGCATTTTTGACCACTGGAAACTTGATAAGATGGTTAAAAATCCCTCCAAAATATCACATTAACACACCAAGACCATGAGGAACACCACAGAAAAATCCATGCTGTGATTTGATATAAAAAACTTTTGACATTAGGAGATTTCTGTAAGAATTACATTTTTTGGCGATTGCATGGTGAAGTTCTGGAAACTGCTGAGAACCCCCTTACTGTCAATATATCTATGAAAGCCATATTTTCTCTGAATGCTCAAGGTCTCTAGTTTGGCTGTAAAGTTTCATGAGGCTGAGCTTAGCCTAGAGGTCACCATAGTCATTTTATACACTGAGGTAAAGTTTCAAACAAATGGTTTCACTACAATGAAATAGTTACGATTGGGAATAACATCATCACACATGTATGAAAAACGAGTGGCCATCATTACTTTAAGAAATGAAGGTCAGTCAGTCTGGAAAATTGCAAAAACTTTAAATGTGTCCCCAAGTGGAGTCGCAAAAACCATCAAGCGCTACAACGAAACTGGCACACATGAGGACCGACCCAGGAAAGGAAGACCAAGAGTCACCTCTGCTTCTGAGGATAAGTTCATCCGAGTCACCAGCCTCAGAAATCGCAAGTTAACAGCAGCTCAGATCAGAGACCAGATGAATGCCACACAGAGTTCTGGCAGCAGACCCATCTCTAGAACAACTGTTAAGAGGAGACTGCGCGAATCAGGCCTTCATGGTCAAATAGCTGCTAGGAAACCACTGCTAAGGAGAGGCAACAAGCAGAAGAGATTTGTTTGGGCCAAGAAACACAAGGAATGGACATTGGAAATCTGTGCTTTGGTCTGATGAGTCCAAATTTGAGATTTTTGGTTCCAACCGAAAGGTGAACGGATGGATTCCACATGCCTGGTTCCCACTGTGAAGCATGGAGGAGGAGGTGTGATGGTGTGGGGGTGTTTTGCTGGTGACACTGTTGGGGATTTATTCAAAATTGAAGGCACACTGAACCAGCATGGCTACCACAGCATCCTGCAGCGATATGCCATCCCATCCGGTTTGCGTTTAGTTGGACGATCATTTATTTTCATATTTTAACAGGACAATGACCCCAAACACACCTCCAGGCTGTGTGAGGGCTATTTGACCAAGAAAGAGAGTGATGGAGTGCTGCGGCAGATGACCTGGCCTCCACAGTCACCGGACCTGAACCCAATCGAGATGGTTTGGGGTGAGCTGGACCGCAGAGCTGAAGGCAAAGGGGCCAACAAGTGCTAAACACCTCTGGGAACTCCTTCAAGACTGTTTGAAAACCATTTCAGGTGACTACCTCTTGAAGCTCATTGAGAGAATGCCAAGAGTGATGCCAAGCAGTAATCAGAGCAAAGGGTGGCTATTTTGAAGAAACTAGAATATAAAACATGTTTTCAGTTATTTCACCTTTTTTTGTTAAGTACGTAACTCCACATGTGTTCATTCATAGTTTTGATGCCTTCAGTGAGAATCTACAATGTAAATAGTCATGAAAATGAAGAAAACACATTGAATGAGAAGGTGTGTCCAAACTTTTGGCCTGTACTGTACGTAGACGCCGTGTTGACCGCAGCTGCCGATTGGAGTGACGTGCCTACGCGTTGGCCATCTTAGTACAGTGCCGCTCGCTCCTACAGTGCATTACGTCTATAGAGGAATGACATGTTTGCACTGTAAAAGTGATAATAAATCGATCAATTGTCAACATATATTCAAGCGGGTTGTTTGTTACAAACGTCAGACATGGAGGACAGACAGGCAGACATAAATATAACAAAAGGAACCCAGAAAACGTTCAGGTGTATTCAGGTCTTTATTCATAGAATTGCTTGTAGGGTATATATTGCATTTGATTATTATTATTATTGCTGTTATCATTGTATTATTATAATAATCATCACTATCATTATAATTACATTGCTATTATCATTATCATTTTATTATTATATCACTATTATTATAATCAATATTGTTATCATCATTTTATTATTATCACTATTATGATTAATATTGCTCGTATTGTTATCATTTTATTATTATCACTTTTATAATTGATATTGCTATTATCATTATCACTTTATTATTATTATTATCATCATTATTAATAGGTTCCAGAGGGTTAAGTAGCACAACAGAACATTTAAGAGCAAGAACATAAAGGATCCCCTTTTCCAGTTAAGCTAGGTCTGAAAACATTAAGTAGAATTTGTATTTGGGTAGTAAAACCGGCATTTTTAAAACATCCAAGCATCCTGTGTCATAGCTACATGTGTGACGTTTTTAACAAATCAAACCGTTTGGAAATTGGTCGAAAATTCAGTGAATAATTCTAGTACCTCTTAATGCACTTCCGCCTCTGTTAGCCCTGTACCAAGATGGCGGCGCTTTAGGCATGTCCCTCCACAGTCAATGCGACGTCTACATTTATATGTCTATGTGCTTGGCAGTCAGTTGAACAGTGCGCTTTCCTGCCATTATGGCGTTGTTTTGATTTCGACTGTTGCACGCCGGGATTGTGTGACGTCAGCTACCGGAGCTCTATGTGATCATTATCTTCACTCACTACTCATATGCAAAAGAGTGAAATGCTAAACTTAATCAAAATTTTTTCAAGTGATTTTGTCATAAACCTTTGGTAATGTAAACCTACGTGCCACTCGCGGCTTGACAAAAAACTACGTATACGTGGAAAAACTACAGATACGTGACTGTACACTAATGATGGTAGCATAACAGCCTGTCACAGGTTACAGTGTCATGATTAGAGGACAAATGGCAGAGCATAAAGGTCCTGTTGGAAAAAAAACCCCAACTCAATCATTTAGGACTTTGCTAAAAGAGAGGGAAATCACCCGCTGTTTTATATATACAGATCCCAGGGTACATTTTTTTGTATTTGAAAGCTGTTTAAATGTGTAATTTGTGGTAGATTTTATTCTGTACTTTTTTGCACCATTAATAGAATCTGAATCTCACTCTCTGTTCCTGTTGTTGCTTACAAACTAGAGAAATGAGAGATAATTTTTCTTTGGTTTTTACTTAATATTTGAGGGCAAACTGTTAGGTTGACTTTTTTTAACTAATTTGTCATATTGTCAAGAATATCATTATTGCAAAAATAAAAAATTTTAGGGCCATATCGCCCCCCCCCCGCTACCCGAGTGAAACAACACCATTGATCTGGTAGTGTGTGTGTGTATGGAGGGATTACAACTTGCAAAAATATTTTATTCAACCACCTGTAGGGCTGGGTAATATATCAATATTATATTCATATTGTGATGTAAGACTAGATATCATATTAGCTTTTGGATATGGTAATATGGCAAGTACCCATACTGCAAACTGACAACTTTATGCATTATAGTAGCTCCATTTTCAGGACTGAGGACTGAGACATGAACAGTGCTGGTGTGTGTGTGTGTGTGTGTGTGTGTGTGTGTGTGTGTGTGTGTGTGTGTGTGTGTGTGTGTGTGTGTGCGCGCGTGCTTGCGTACGTGCATGCGTGCGTGCATGTGTGTGTTTGAGTTTAAGAGAGGGGAATAGAAGGTGGATTATTGCATGCAGTGTTTCTGTAAGTTATAAATAACTCAATCAGATGTGGCTTTGTCACTTTTTGAGCTGCCCTGCTCAAACTGGTGATATTTAGCCTATACACCAGTGAATTTAAAAAATAAACGCTATTCATATATATCTTCAAGTAACTTAATGAGTCCAAGCCTCCGTAGTGTTTAAAGGCCCCTGCTGTGGATGTTTGAGTGGTTGGGCTACAGGGATTTCTTGCTGAACTTTCCCCCTTTTTTTTACACTAAAGTTGGTTGTACAAAACTGCACTGTTACTTTTGCTTGCAAAGTAACTTGGGGGGCTACTGACTGTTATCGCTGAATCTGATTCTGCACAGCAGATGGCTCAATTTTTTGTATTACACAGCATTTTTTTCAGAATGGGGGTACATAGGTAAATACATTTATCCTTACTCTCCATCACTGGGTTTCCATGTCTCTGACAGTTATGTTGTTCCATAGAAGCTTTTTTCCCCTTTTCTTTACTCTCACTAACTCACACAGGTTATATTTCTTTACATCTGTGTGCAGCACCTCTCCTATGCACATGTTGTCACATGGAGTGACTATGGCTGTTAGCTAATATTCTAAAATCTTTTATAGAATTCAATCCTAAAAAAAGACATTTGATTGTGAAAATTAGCAGTAGATTGTGTTAAAAAAAAGCAGCACTACCACAGGTATTTGCCTTGTGAGCTGTGGGCCTGGACTGCTGCCCTGAAAGCACTGCATGACAGTCACACATCATCAAACTGTTCATTAGAACCACTATAAGTATTACCTAACCTATATAAAAATTAGGCTATCAAATAATATCAATTAGAAATAATTCAAATGATCTCGTTCTGAGAGATCAAATAAATAAGGGTTGTCACTCTAGCACCCACCATGGCACAAGGAGAGAGAGAGAGGTATCGGTCTTTAAATGACGTTTTTTACTCTAAAGGACATTATTTTATTTGTTCATGTCAGAATGTGTTTCAGAAGATATGCCTGTGTTGAAATGAACATACCTATAACAGTTCAGTCTCTCGTTGTATTGGTTTACCTTCTTATTGACAACGTGCAAAAATGTATTTGAATGGTTTGGTGTATGTTTTTAGAAGGAATAATCCAACATAATTTCTGGTAATTTTTGACAGCCCTAGAAGTAATGCACACTTCTCATGTGTTGAGGGAGAAAGTAGGTGTTTTGTTTTGATGCAACAGATCTCCTTTCTAATACAAACAACATGGCAGAATCATTGTTTAGTAAAAATGAGATGGCATAGAGGACTGAGTCAAGATTTTGATGGCAGGTCAATTAATTATGCAGCTTTACTGTAGCAACAAAATCCCTGAAGGGACTGCAACAATGGCTCTTTTTGCTCATGAATTCAACTCTTCATTTGTAAGAGTCGGTGTTAATTCTTCTTTCAAAAGCTACATAGTTGTAGATTTAACTGAAGGTAGGTTAGGCCTATAATTGTGAAAAATCCTCATGGAGTGTTTACAACACCAGCGAGGTCCTCTGCTATCAGCAGATGTTGATTTCATTTTTGGAACTATTCTATGGAATGTCTGTTTGAAACAGAACAAAATTACAACTGACACAAAGCAAATGCATGAAGAAGTCCCAGCCCACAACAAGGAGAGAGGTTCTATTTTATGAACTGCTGCCTTTTATATAGTAAAATAAAAAACACCCTCCAGCATCAGTGCAATTTACCAGCTTCATTTTGGTCTTTAGTGGGCCTGGGTCATACCAAGCCAACACACCACGCTGGGGACAGCCGCTCTGCTGGCTCTGCCTCTGCTTGGTGGCAGAGTTATGTTTGCATTTTTGTCTGTTTGTGTGTCATTTGACAGTCTTAACTACAATGAGAAAAAAATGGTCCTTGATTTTCAGCCCCAAGGATCAGTTGGTGACTGCTCAAATACTAATTTATGACACTTATATTACTGAAAATAGTAAAAGAGTAATTGTTGGAACAAGCCAAATGTTTCCAGAGATTAAGTCAAACACTAAACACCTGTTTGAGCTGAAAGGTTAAAAGATGAAAGCTGTGATAGGGGAAAACTGCAAGCGACATCTCTTCTTCACACAATACACACTCAGAATCTATCCAGGGTTTCCACAGTCATTGAAAACCTGGAAAAGTCATGAAGTGACACAATCACATTTTCCAAGCCTGGAAAAGTCATATAATTAGTCAAAATCATTGAAAGCTTTGGAAAAGCCGTAGAACTTTATTGTGTGTAATAAAATTGTTACAATAATCTTCTGTGGATAACTTTCCACAGTTTGTAACACAGCAGCAAATTCATTTTCTGTAGCTGTTGATGTAACATTGCTCTAATATGTGTCGATTTGTGACGTTTTATTTACCATCACATACGTTTTGTTATTTTCTCTCTGGGTTTGTCTCTCCCTTCCTGTATGCCAGCTACCTGAAAATATGTTTGATAGGGGCTGTATTGAAGCCAAAGTGGCACATTTTTTATTTAATTTATCAGTTCCAAAAAAATGTTGGTGATGACCTCATCGCTGTGGTAGGGTCACATGACCACAGTGTTGTGATGATGCGGTTATCTTCACAGTCCTATACATATATGATGGCAGCTCCTTCACACTCAGTGCTATGATGTTCTAATTATGGTTGAAACAGTGGGTTGTATAAAGTTCTGTTTAAGTGTCAGTGTGATTATCTCCCAATCAATGAATGAAGTTTTCCCACAATCGTGATCCTGAGTGTGAGGCTTGAAAGAAGCCAGGGTTTGAGTCTCTGTCTCTAACTCTGGTTTTATTCTTACCACAACTGTTTCTTTCATTTTTCACGTGAACAACTGAGAACAATACTATGAAGATCTTCCAGCAGAGACTTTCTGTTATCTCAATATTTAAGCAAACCCCATCCCCCCATGACAGCCAGCTTTTCACTTGGCCTTTCAGTGCGGCCACTCGGAACATCTATAAACACAATTGATTTCCCAAGAGGTCGGACAACAGGTCTTACAAACCAGTTCTGATCAAGTATAACCTGAGTGTTAGGTTGCATTTGCACACACTAGAACCCCTGCATTAAAAAACATTCACACAGTGTGGCTTCCAACACGAGGGGCTCTGGCAAAAAAACTTGTGCTGCAATGTGACATTGTCATACAAGGTGCTACATTGGCCAATCAAATGCAAGCATACATTCCTGATGAATTACTTTTGAAAGATCAAAATCCAGCGACGTTGGTAGGTATGCGTCCTGCATCCCTGGCACATTAACATCTGACAGGACACACCCTATTAATGTTACCGATAATGCTACATTGTGAACAACAAATCCATATTGACATCATAGACACAGTGGCATGCATGACCTTACTTATTTCAAAAGTATTTCTATGTCACAGAAACCACTGAGACTGAAATGTATGTTACGTATGTTATCATCATACTGTCGGTGTTTTTGTTCCAGCGTTGTGCACAGATCTGACACCTACCCACCTGCCTGCTCTCATTCTCAACTCTCTGAAGCTTTGTGAACTGTCATTGTCTGGCAAAACTGGCAGTGTTCAGCGGCACGACAAGGAGGTCCCCAAGAACAGCCAGTAGATGAAAACTTTATATTATTATTATTATATTATATTATTATATTATATTAGGCAAGTCCCAGATCAAGACTGACAAGTCTCAAGTCAAGTCCCAAGTCCTACAGTTTGAGTTTCGAGTCTTTTCAAGTCCTTTTAACCACAGAGTAATTATATATTTACACAGATCATGTATGCTTTTAAAATCTGTATTTATCAAAACAAGTGCAATGGTAAAAAAAAAAAAAAATAGTGCTGACATCGCACTTCCTAATTGCACTACTAACTCATGTTTTGCAAGAATATTCTTCTTTTTAAACTACTCCTTTACAGAATAAACACATTTGAAAAAACAGGTGCAACTGTAATTATTTGTACAAAAAGTGCTAACACTGTATTTCCATAGCATATTGCACTTAAACTAGTTACACAGCAGTTTCTGCCCTGTCTTGTATTTATCTCATCTCATCTCATCTCATCTCATATTGTGTGTGTGTGTGAGTGTGTGTGTGAGTGTGTGTGTGTGTGTGTGTGTGTGTGTGTGTGTGTGTGTGTGTCCATGTGAGAGAGAGACAGAGAGGGAAAGGGGGAGAAACATAACAAACACATGAACATAACAATGAACAGGGTTGTGCTTTCTATATGTCAGGGCCCTATGCTCCATTCCATTTGCAAAAGACCAAACTGGCCAAAAGTCTGTTAGTCATTTGTGCGCGATGGGGACATAGTATGACGCCACCATGGCTGAAAACTGGCTCCACTGGAGCACTGGAAGCAGGCGCTGCCAAGACGCTGATGGCCACTCGGAACAGTGAAGGAAGAGTCTTCATGTTCAATGCCCAGAACAAAAGGGCATTCTGTCCATCGGCTATGTTAAGGTAGTGACTTAGCTGTAGTGCTGGAGTGGTTCCAACATCCTTCTCCTGCCTCTTATGGTATGCAGCAAACAGTCCTTCTCCTTCTCTGAGGTCCTCTTGCTCTTCTTCATCAACAAGAGGCACAGGTTGCTCAGTCTGTGCAGCATCTTGCAGAATCAATTCTGGCAAAACATGTAAAAACAATAGCAGAAACAAAACAGCCCTTATTACTATTTCTGTTGATGATGCAGTGTGTTAGACTGAAATATGTAATTACTGTTGCAGTCAATTAGATCAGATTATGAGGAAAAAAGTTACATTAGACTCAGTAATATTTACCTTTAACTCGTTGTGCCACCTCTGCCTTGACATCACGATTGACCAGCACATGGGGCTCCACCCACAACAGAGAAAAGGCTGGATCCAAGGCAGCAGCTTTGAGGTGGACTGGATCTGAAAAGGGGGAGTGACCCCATCTTGTGTCCTGGCCCTTTTCACGCTGATGAAGATAACAAGAAATCTTTTGTTCAGGGATGCCAGGAGACTTCTGACCAGGCCGCTCAGGAAACGGACTTGAGGCTTCAGCTTCTCAAGGTGGTGGTTAAGGGACAAGACGCATAGAACAACAGCGCTGATTGTGACGACCTTTTCCCCCTGTGTTAAATCAGTTGCTTCTCCAAATGGCTTCAAGATATCCACCAACTCCTTCAACAGATTCCATTCCTGTGTTGTGAATGACAACTCCTTGTGCCCAGCCTTTTCTAGAACGGCACAGAGCTTTAGATGATTGCACTGGAGAACTGCCTTCACTTGCCTCAGTGTTGAGTTCCATCTTGTGTTGACTGCAGCAGGGATGCCTTTCTGTTCCCCAAACTCAGCATCAAACACATCTTTGAATATTATGTGCAGCAGTGAGCTCAGTTTTGATAACTTTGAAAGAGGAGATACCACTTTTGTTTCTGTCAAACCGTCTCCCACCACCAGCTGAAGAGTGTGTGCAAAACACTGCAAGCGCTGTGTCTTTGCCATAGCAGCATCTACTGTTTGCTGATCTTCCAGGGTCAAGTCACACCAGAGCTCAGGGTCATCAAGATGATCTCTGTCATCGTCATCCTCTTGTTCACTGGGGAAGCACACAGTGAATGCTTTTCGCATATTAGCAGCATTGTCACTAATAATGTAGTCCAGTTTGTCTTTAATGTTGTATTTATCACATATTGCCTCAAATTGGTCACAGATTCTTTCAGCTGTGTGTGAGCCTTTGAAGCGGTTGCAGGCCAAGAGATTGGACTTTAGCTGTATCCTCTTTGCCTCTGTCTCTATCCAGTGCACAGTGACACCAAGGAATCCCTTCATCTTTCGGTCAGACCAAATGTCCACAGTGACTGAAACATCTTCAGTGTTGCTCAATTGAGTTTTTAATTTTGAATGTCTCTCTTCAGCGAGGTTCTCTGTTTTTGATTTCAGTGTTCTGTGACACACTGGGCTGTACTTACTGCCAAGTACTGTCAGAAAGTGCAGAAAACTCTTGTTTTCCACAATAGACAGGGGCAAGTTGCAATCAATCAAGTTGGAAAGAACTGCATTGGCGATAGCCTTCTGCTGTGGATGACTCATGCTGGAATGCCCTACACGATTGTCCAGGAATTATGAGATTGAAGGCTGTTGTGGTTCATTTGTGATGCTTTTGTTCACCTGGTATTCTTCAAATCTGTAAGAGGTAAGCATATTAAACAGATGTCAGAAAATCCATTATAGCCACACATGAATTGAAACTACTCTTTATTACTCATATTATTAATATCAATCTTAACATTGTATTAATATTAATTGTGTGTGTGTGTGTGTTGTAAACATTACGTTACTGTCGCTACTGTAGCAGATTGCAGCACTGGTCATGTATTGTAAAACTTCTTTTGGGTTGAAGGGATAGTTCGGGAAAGTGGGGTTGTATGAGGGACTACACACAGTAGATGGCGGTCAGTGCACACCCAGTACAGAGAGGCAGACACGGCCACCAGCACGCGAGATAGGCTTTACATTGCTGTGGATGGGGTCAGCAGCTAAATGTATTTTAGCCACCTAATAGAGGCAAACCTAATAAAATCAATGTCAGTTTAAGTGTACGCCATATAAAGAATATTTTCATTGCTTTACCTTATTGTCAGACAGCCCATTCTGTCAGGAAACTGAAGTCATATTGCTTGTTAATTCACTCACTCCAGCACACCAGAGTCCATTGACAAAAACAGCAATTTTACCTCGCAGCACATAGACCAGCACACACGGGAGTTGCTGGTCTACCTGCTGTGGTAAAATTGCTGTTTTTTTAATGGACTCTGGTGTGCTGGAGAGAGTGAGGACAACAAGCAGTATAACTTAGTATTCCTGTCGGAAAAGTCCGCCTGACGGCAAGCTAAAACGGTACACATATATTGGTTGCATCTCCATCTGTAATCTCTGTCCCGCATGTTTTGCATACTGCAGTTCGTTTTTTTGTTGACCACGTCGTAGTTTATATATCCGGACGAAACTATCTTTGGTATCATTCTTGCCAACTGGCGCGTTGGTTGTCCTGCAATTTGATTGGTTGGATGATGTCGGATCAAAACAACGTGGATCTAATTTGATTGGACATTGTGCCGACAGCACACACACACACACATACACACACACACACACACACACAGACGCGCACATATACACAGAGAATGATACAGAGTGTTCCTTAATAACATACTGGGTTTTGGGGAAAGTAGCAAGTCTTTTGAAGTCAAAAGGCTGAAGTCCAAGTCAAGTCACAAGTCACTGATGTTAAAGTCCAAGTTGAGTTGCAAGTCTCTTTACATTTTGTCAAGTCGAGTCTAAAGTCATCAAATTCATGACTCGAGTCTGACTTGAGTCCACGTCATGTGACTCGAGTCACATCTGAAACCTATAAACACCTCTGTTTATAGGTTCATAAAATGTACCACAACTCACGAATATGTAGGATATTACTACAGACGTTCCTGTAACCATACATCAAAGCCTCTGTTGTGACAGCAGATGCTGATGATGCTACATTGTGATAATGTGTGTCACTGATCGTTACTAGCCTTTTTTACACAAGGATGGCGTTATAGGGCCAATATAAAGTTCCTTCTTTGTGCCTCTATTGCATTTTTACACAGAACCAAACAACGATAGCACAGTGCCGCTCCAGTGCATGATTTTAGACAGCACTCCGGCATTGCGGAAGCAAAAGAGGTGTGATGGGCGAGACATGTAACACAACAGTGCCATCCTCTAGTGTGACCTATAAAATATGTGTCAGCAGGGCTTTGTAAACAATAACAAAGGCATTAACATGGCAACAATTAATCATTTACCATCCCTGTTCTATGACGGCTGATCTCATCCTCTGTTCAGAGGGTGAGGAGCTCCCAGACCTCAATGTTTTACCATTATGCAGACATTTTTAACCGTTATTCTACCTCTTTGAATTTGTTGATAACTGCTTACAGCTACTTTTTAAATCTCCCATGCATAACACATCATCACAACATCACACCCGTGCCACCCATGATCCTGTCCTGCCAGCTGTCCCTTTTATACTGATGTTGTTTCGATGCTGTAACTACCAGCCTAAAAGGCAGAAAACTCCATCCCCTGTTTTGCGATTATACCTTTTATACAGAATGGCGAGAAAGCATAACCACCTTAAAGAGTCAGTGTAAGGGGCTTCTGTGTTGACTCACTTCAGTTATAACCCGATTATGCTACAGCCCAGGGGACATCCATTGTTGAAAAAATATTTTCACAGGCGGCCACCATTATCCTACCTGTGTATATCTCATGCAAGTCAGGATTCTAATCTGTTTATCGCACATGAAAAAAAAATAGTATTGCAATCTCAATAGTAGCTTAAATGATCTATATTACTTCACATCCTTAACTTAAAACAAAGAGTGTGTTTATACTTACAGGCATGTATTTCCTATACTCTGTGGAGATCAGCTAATAGCTGCCAGCTAAATGTTACTATGATTCCTGTCCCACCCATTCCCATTGACCCATGTATGAAGGTTGTTGCAGCAGAGGCCCGGTTCGACTCTGCCCTGTGGCATTGTGCTGCATGTCTTTCCCTGTCTCTCCCCCCTTTCACGCTCAGCTGTCCTATCAATTAAAGGCAAAACGCCCCCAAAAATAATCTTAAAAAAAAAAAAAAAAACTTTACATTTAGTGTGTTGTGAGAGCATGTAAAGGTTTTTTGAAAAGTTGGCAGCCCCGCCTATTAGGGGTGTGCCATCTTAAGCACCTCACGATTCGATTTGATTACGATTCAGGGTGCTACGATTCAATTATTAAACGATTATAACGATTATTACAATTATTACGATTATCACGATTATCGATGCATCTTTTTCCCCCATACAGGATTTCTTTTAAACAAGGTCTATTTGTCAGCATCCATTAAATAAAGTAAACAAACAAATTTACCTCCATTATCTTTGTTTATGTCATACCAAACGATCCAACGCATTTCCCACAACAAGAAGCTGCTCTTATTACATAAAGTGTAATACATAAAGTGCCTTTAGAAATAAGACTTCTTAGCTAGCTAAGTAGCTTTTGTCAGTGCTCTTTCTGTCTTCAAGTTCATAGAAATCTAAAGCCTCCACACGCTGGATTTCAACCCTGAAGAGTGAACCTCACGCTCAGTGACAGTAGCCAGCGAGTTAGCTGCCCCCATGTTGGCTAACAGTCTGTTATGATTCCGTCCCTTAAAACTGTCCGGACAGCTTTTTTCGTTCCGACCAACTTACGGGTGCTGCGGTTGTGTTTCTGTGATTTAGCTATCATGGAAAATAATTGATTTTTGAACATTTGTTAATCGTTATTGATCGTCACGTGTCGCATCGCGATGCATCTAAGAATCGATGTATTGGCACACCCCCACTGCCTATGCTGTTGTGAGCATTTATACTTGTGTGGTGGTGTGTCTATGTCGCGCTGCAGTTACACCTCCAAAATACTAGTCGGCGGTCGGGTTTCTGTGAAGTGTTGTAAACTGACTTATTCAAAACACACCTAAAACATACATTAAACATGGCTTACTAGTGACAGTGTCAAACACAAGTACAAAAATTGTCTTCATTATAACTCACAAGTTTCATAGATAAAAAAACGTGTCTTTTGCTGGACACATTTTCCCCACAAATATAACATTATTAGCACAAGTTTATGGCATTTTACATTGTATAATTTAGCTAAGCAGCTGGCATACTTTTCCTCTTCTCATATGAAGCCAGGAACAACAGCAACTTTTAACAAAGGTAACAATAAAAAAATTCAGCTCCAGTACAGCTCATAAGGTTCACTGACAAAACAACTGTCTTATACTGAACATGTATCCCCCACAAGTACAATATGCTAACGTTATTATCAAATGCCTGTGACATTTTTAATTGCAGAAATAAGCCTAGTGGCTAGTGGAGTTTTTCTGTACACGCATAAACACAAGATAAATCACACACAGGACTTAAGATGCCATTTTGAGGAAGATTTATTGTCTTTGCAATTTATATTGTTTTACATATGTGAATTAAATGTAAATAAAAGAAATTAAATGGTTTTCAGCTTACAAAAATACACAGGAGGTCTGTATCACCCTATGCACAGTGACATTTCTGGAGAGGTGCATGTCAGGCTATAGTGTAGGCTACGGAGTAGGGTAAGAGTCTAAGCATAGACTATGATTTGACGCAGAAGTATAAATCCCACTTAAACCTTAATATTAGAGCTGCAACGATTAGTCGACTAATCGATTACTAATCGACTATTAAAATAATCGATGACTATTTTAGTAGTCGACTAATCGGTTTGAGTCATTTTTCATAGAAAAGTACTATAAAAGTACCCCAAAATACTCTTATTGCAGCTTCTTACGTTCAAATATTGGCAGCTTTACACACTCTCCCATGACGGTGAACTAAAACCCTTTGGCGTGAGTACGAAACAAGACATTAGATGACATAATTTTGGGGTTTGAGTGAGACAGACCGACATTTTTCACCATTTTAACACATTTTTCGATAAAATGACTAGTCGACTAATCGAAGAAATAATCGACGGATTAGTCGACAATGAAAATAATCGTTAGTTGCAGCCCTACTTAATATGAACCATTATATGCTAAATCCTAACCAATCATCATATCAATATATTCTAAACATCATGCTGAAGGCAGGTGCCATGAATTAGACAAAATGTCTCCACTCTCCCAGTGTCAAGTGTGATATTGAGCCCTGAATGTGACCAGTGACATAACCTCATGTGCACATACACAGTGATTCATGCTCTGACACACATGCGCATGTCTGTCTGTTGATTCCAATGCAAATGTTATATTTAGTCCAAACATTTACAACTAAAAGGCAAACTATAACAACAGTTAGCCCTGTTACATATACAGTAATGTCATAGATTTCACAACCACTCTCTGGTCCAGCCTCTTAGCTTGTGTGGCTTCCGTGTATTTGTCTCACTTCAGGTCTGTCAATCTGTCCATTTCTCTCTCTGTATGTGTGGTGGTAATTTCGGGCAAGGGGGCTGTTGCATATGACCTCTCCACCTGTCCTTACTGGGACTATTTATGGGTCTCACACTGAAACTGACTATGTCTCGCCTGGCAACAGTACCTCTGTATATATATGTATGCAATCTGTGTGTGTGTGTGTGTATGTACATACTTGTGTTATTCCAGTACAGCTGGACCGAAGCTGTATAGGCTCATATGGACCTGCTGTAACAGCAGAACAGTGACCCAATTGAACCATCAATAGACTGGAAAGAATATTTTTCAGCCTTTCTCCCATGGGCCACCAAGCCCCCAAATTTGGTGGCCAAAGTACATTTTTGATGGCCCAAATGTGAACATATGTACAAACAGTAACCTACAGAAAACAACATCACACAGCCCTCTGTAAATGTGACACTTTAACAATGGAAAGACATTGACAGAATGAAAATATCTTTAGAAGCACACGGTATACTCTCACAGTCTGTTAGTTCTCAGTCTATCCTGTCTTTACTATGTTATTATCATCTATAGGTGTTAATGGCATAATAAAAACACCATTAAACTGTTGAGGAAATAAATAATTATTTTGCCAGCCCTTATAGAAAAGTCAGACTAAAAGATACAAGATTGATTTTAAATAATCCAGATTATAAACAGTTATCAGCTGTTTCTTACTGTTTTATATTTAGTTTATGTAAAGAACTTTGTAATAAGGGTTACAACGCTAGGATAATCGTCTCATGAATGAAAACCGAAGGGTAATTTTTGGTTGAACAAATGCTTTGTTATTATAACTAAGATTTGAAACCATTTTATTCAGGAAAATATGTGTAAAAAGTCTCCCTTTTGAAATTAACTACAAATAGAGGATATTTTCTGTCCAGTTGCTTGTTTTTCCCAATATTGCAGATAAGCAAATGTACACAGTATGATAGCCGTCAACTTTTATATCAGGGTATACCTTAAAACCGATACACCACTGCAGCCCTATTTGCAATTAGCAACAGCTACTTCAACTTTTTGTTTGAAGTACCTCAGCAGCGTTCTTCAGTTCAGACTAGAGTTGGCTAATTGTACCTGGTTACTTATTCATCTCTATGTTTGGTTAAGCTTTTCTTGTCAGCACTCTTAGGACACATTCACACTGACGCTATTTGGTCCACTTAAAACGAACCCTGGTCCGCTTCCACTGATAGTTGGGTTCGTTTGAGTGGTGTGAGCACTCATTCGAACTCTGGTGCGGACCAAACGAGCGAACCCTGGTCTGCCTGAAACGGGGGGCCTCGGTTCACTTGCAAGTGAACCCTGGTGCGGTTTGCTTACAGTGGGAATTGCAAACAGACAATCCAGCGAACCAAAGAGAGGAAGTGATGTAGAGCGCAGTGCATTTTGTGTAGAAAATAACAGCGCGAACTGGGAGAAGCAGTTTTTAAATTACATAGTGAGAGGATGGCAGCACGCGGATTTAATTAGTCGTCGTATCAGTGTTGCATCAAGGTAAAAAAAAAAAAACTGCGACAGCAATATATTAAGGTCCGTGACTGAAGGGGATGGATTTCTTTTTCGGTCCTGGCCAATCAATGAGTTTGATTTTCTTCTTCCTCTGCTTTTTATTCTTCCTGGTCAGTGGTTGTTTTGGGCAATACTGCCCCCAAACGAGCAGCTGTTGTAACTGCACAACGTTGCGCTGTTACGCTGTTACGCTGTTTGGTTTGCTCTCAAGTGCAGTGTGAAAGTGAACCAAACCAAATGAAGGTGTGAAATTTGTTGGCATTCCCCGCCCAATAGAACCGAGTCCCTGGACTACCCTGGTGTGAATGCGAAATACAGTCAGTATTTATGGAAACACCCACAAAACACCAAGGGGGGAATTCGTACAATGCTGCAGAGTTGCTGTGTGGCCTTCTTCACTTCAAATTAAGCTTATGAAGGGTGTTTTTCAACCTGGACCCTATTTTTCAAAGGTTTTTGTGTCTAAGTGACTAATGGGAACAACATTTTTTGAAATTGGTCCAGTTTTGATAAGAGCAGTGGCCAGGCTGCAATGTAAACACTCAGTCAGCTCCATCAATGTACATCCATTAAAAGTGATCTTGTTTGCCACTGACATGCTCAGATAGTTCTAAGTGTCTGTAAAGATTATTGAAGGGATCCCTAAAGAGATAGACCTTTTTTTAAAGAGTAAGATCCTTTTTGTTTTACCAGTAACAGCCCTAAAATCACTGTCGTCAAACCCACCAGACTACATATAAATACACTAAAAACTTTACATTAACTTCAATTTTTAACATTGTAAAACACACTGTACTCAAAGTCGACAGAAAAAAATAAAACTTGCAGAAACCATCTTGGTTCATCTCTCCACTGTTTTAACAATCACCAACTTGGGTTTGGTTGAAATAACAGATTGTACTTAAGCCAGTCAGTACATTAACAACACAATCCACTCTTGATAGAACAGAGCGTTTTTACTGTGCAGCAGTAAACAATAACACATCTATCAGGAAACAAAAAAGAGCTCAATGGATAAAAAATAATCTGACCTTATGGAACAAGTTTTTGTTGTCACTCCCTCTTGACTTAAGCTCTTTGTTTACTTTCCCCACTTTCGTTTTTCTTCCTGTGACTGAACTGCCAGTCAGAGTGATTTCATTCACCAACGGGCTCTGGCATCGCCGATGCCAATTCAACATGCTGAATCGGCTAAAGAAAACAAGCTGATGGGGACCGACAAGGGGCAACAATGTGTGACACACTGCACCAACTAGGGCAAAAGACATGGCCCAACAATGACTGACAGCCGACCAAAGGCTTGGTGCGTCAGGGTCCTAAGGGTCAGAAAAAGTCACTGTTGGGTTCTTTCTCTGGTCTTGGAGTCATAGTTCAGTGCGAGTTTGGTAAAGCAGGGGAAAAAATGCATATGGATCCATTTCTTTTCATTAACTTTGAACAGACAGTAGTGCAAGTGTCAAAGACAGACAAAATCCTCTGGGTGGGGACTGAATTTTGCCCTTTGGCAACTTTTGTCATTTATTGTCATTACAACAATAAGGAACATTTCAGTTACATGTGTATTACACTGTACAAACATTCAACAAACAGTTTCCCAAAAGGCAACAGATCACAACCTGCCATAAAACTGGAAAACATCTTTGATATGAAATTGAAACTGCCATTACCAAATACATAAACTAAAAAACACTTTTTACACTATAAGTCACATTCACCCATTCACACACATTCATACACTGGTGACAGAGGCTACTATAGAAGAAGCCACCTGCTACTCAGTTTTTTACGCACTCACATACCGATGGAACAGCCACCCGGAGCAATTTGGGGTTCAGTGTCTTGCTCAAGGATACTTTGACATGTGGGCTGGAGGAGTTGGGGATCAAACCCGCTTTACCTCCTGAGCCACAGCCGCTTAGAATCATTGGGTATAAGTACTTTGTTTTCCCCTTATCCTACTGACCAACACATTGTGTGAAGCTGCCAAATGAGCATTAGCATGTTGGATGTGTTTCCACTCACAGACCCTACAACGGTGGAGCAACACAACTTTCTCTCTGTGGCTGTTGTAATGTTGACCAGGAGCCCTCAGGCAGGTCTTTCAGCTCTACTGTTCATTTGCACTCGCCATAGTGTGACTGATGCACTTTCAAGCTTGTTTTGCTAACCTTAGCACCTGTTGCTAATGATGTACGCTTTCAGCTAAGTTTACGGACAGATATTGCACCTGTGGTTCTGCTTTACATGCATCATTGTAATAAATGTCAGATGCACCGCTGCAAGCAATGAAAATATTAAGTTGCCCTTGACAGATTTTGGTCACGTGTGACCAAAATGGTTGCAGATTTATTCACCATCAACTTGTGACATTAAACCGTTGTAACACTTCATGTTCCTCTGAACAGAAATTCCCAGTCCTGCTGTGTTTAACTCCACTAGCTTGTAGCTTTGTTAGCTTGGTTAGCTGTTAGCTTCATCAGCAGAACTCTGCTGCCTACTGGTAAATGGACCTGCACTTTTGTAGTGCCTTTCTAGTCTTTCGACCACTCAAAGCGCTTTAACACTACATATCACATTCATCGATTCACCTTCATATTCTCACACTGATGGCCGAGGCCACCGTGTAACATGCCACCTGCTACTCAGTAAGCATTCACTAGTACTCACACACCGATGGAACAGCCACTGGGCGCAGTCTGGGGTTTTGTATCTTCACCAAGGATACTTTGACATGTGGGATGAAGAAGCCAGGAATCGAAAAGCCAATCATCAGATTGGTGGACAACCCGCTCTACTTCCTGAGCCATAGCCACCCCATTGGCTGCTAACAGCTAACTAGCTCTCCCCCCAGTAATAACTGCATGAATATGTGCTCCCTTGTAGAAGCTAGATTTAGTTAGTAATTTGCTGAGTGATAGTCATACGCATATGTCACATACAAAAATCCCTTTTGTTCTGGAGGCGTCCTGGGGAAGAGCTATGTTTGTCCCAAATACATTTTTTATCAACAGGATACCATTAGTCTTAAGCCCTGGTTAGCCAGTAATGAATACTGTTTGCTGTTTTTGTAGAATGTTGAACTAAAAGGTGCAAATAAATCTGGATGTTGCTGGATACTGTAATTTTATTTAGATAAGTAATGTTATTGAGCCACACAGTCTCATTCTCAAGATAGACTTAATAATACTTAGTGGTTACAGGGGATCACCTACAAGGGACATTTGGTGGCCAAGAGGAACTTTTTGTGGCCATGGGCAATTGGACTACTATCTCTCGCCAAAGTCCTCTGCTCTGTTGGATCTGCATATAGAAAAGGAGCCTCCTGGTTGAATGGCACTGTGTAGGACTTAGCGAAGTTTCTGTGAATCAAAGGAAAGGATTGTCTTTTCCTGGTTTTAACAACACATTCTCACTCCCACCTCGTCACATACTGGTGCTTGGTCAGTGGTCCTACACATCAGACAGTGAGGCATTAGATGTCCCTTCAGCATCACTTTTGGACACTCAAGGACTGCATGTCAGTTTATCCTTATTATATGAATTGGGTCTTTTCAAAATAAACTTAGATTTTCAGAAAATATATAGTTTCTGCTTGTTAAATGTATAGTGTCTTTTCAAAATAAACATATATTTTCAGAAAAATATATAGTTTCTGCTTGTTAAATGTATTGTCTCTTTTCAAAATAAACTCAAAGCGCAGGTTAAAAAAAGTTTGTTTAGGTTTAGGCAACAAAACTATGTGGTAAGTTTTAGAATAATACATGATTTTGCTTAGAATAAATGCTTTTGTTACTTTAATATAATTTCATGTGACATGCATGACATATGTCACTTGCCTAGTGGTACACAAATTAGTGCACTATGCAACTAAAATAACTCAATTAACTATTGCTTTCACGCAGGAACCAAGAAGTGGTCTCCCCAGTGAAAGTGTGGAGTTTGTTTGACTCATTATCCATCCTGACCATCTTGCTCTTTATACTGCTGCATTTGCTCAAAGCATCAAAAATGCTGCCACTAGTGTGATGGTATCTGACGCCGAGAGTCACAGAACAAGCACTTATGACATGCTGGAAGTGAGACCACGTTTTTACAGGCTGCTTTCTGGCTGTTATTTGCCTTGACCCACTGAGTCATTATATTCACATCACTGATGATTATCAAAACTCTCATTGTGTGTAAACATTTTGAGAAAGCACAAACCCTCAAATATTGTAGCATTTTTGATATCAAGGTATTTGGCAAAAAAAATATTGTGATGTTTGATTGTCTCCATATCGCTCAGCCCTACTGCACTAGTCCAGTATCATATACAATTTTCATTGTATGTGTTAAGTAAAGTAAAGTACACATTAATGCATCTATAATAGTGCATATTTCATCTCAACATTGTATTGTTGCTGGTGAATAAAGGGTAATACATTTCATGCCTAAAAAAACCTATGCTGCATCAAAAGTGATTAATATGTAAAACACCAATATGCAGAGAATCAAAAGTAACGTGTCTGCTTGAGGAATGGAATCTAAAGGTATAAAACCTGTATGATATATTCAAAGTAAGAAAAGTAAGCTTTATTTTCACCGTGGGGCGAAAGCAGTGAGTTAGGGTGTTTTAACAGCTCAGCAAAATGACAGAAGATGAAGTTCTGCTTCCCATTGCCACCCAACTCTAATACCATGTTGCCATATTGGTGGTGCTAACTGTTCATTTGTTAATGATAGGGTGTAGTTTTCATACTAAGGATGACATGTTTAAGTTTGTACTTAAGAGCTGCTACAGCAAGGCTATTTTATTTTAAACTAATGCTGTGTCTTAAAAGTAAAGCAGTAATAATTTTGCAGAAAAAGGTATCAATTTATTAAGCAAGGCATCAATTATTCAAACAAATATTTGACTATTCAGATTATGAATTGCACTGTTACTCAGAGGTTCTTGTTTAGCTTGAAGTTGTTTGATGCACATGCATCGCAGCTCATGTTTAACTCCTCCAAATCATGGCTTTTAACATTAAGATAGCTGCCTAACAAGCTAACTAACTTAGAGACAAGTCTGAGTCATCCTGAGAGCCAGAGTGTCTCCTGTTCAGATACTCAAGCAGCATAACTGATGTCCTCCCATGCAAAGCAAGGTCAGTTTTGTAAATTTTACAGTTCACAATCTTTATTGGCTGAGTTAACAGTGAAAAGCTCTCACATTTTGGAGGTTTTTGGTCGGGAATGTGTTGCCATGGCAGTCAATGGTGTCACTACCGTCATTGGGCAGCAACTCACATCATAGCCATAGCTACCATGATGTCACCAACTACTTGTGGGCGGCTGTGGCTCAGAGGTAGAGCGGGTCGTCCACCAATCAGAATATCAGTGGTTTGATCCCTGGCTCCTCCAGTCAACATGTCAAAGTATCCTTGAGCAAGATACTGAACCCCAAATTGCTGGTGAATGTGACTCGTAGTGTAAAAGGTGCTTTGAGTGGTCAGATGACTAGAAAGGCGTTATACAAATGCAGGTCCATTTACCACTGACATTTTGTTGACTTTCTTTGTTACAGCCCTAATGGCAGCACATAAAGCTTTTTTTGTTTCAATTTGTTTTAAATCACAATAATAGACACCCACATTTTTAAAAAATTGATTTTCTCTGTAAGTGTCTGTTTGTGTGTAAGCGTTGCAGGGATATACTGTGTTTAAGGTATGCCACTGTATGAAAAATGGTGGTTATCATACCATGTACATTTACTTATCCACAGTATTGGAAAAAAAGATAACTGGATGGAAAATCTAACCTGCAAATGCACATTTCCTTTCCTTCTTGACTGTCTGTCAAACGTTTTATATGTACTTCTCTTAAAAAATAGAAAACTTCTGTTTTCATTTACTGGTTATTATAATAGTAATTGTGTAATAATAGATTCAGTGATACCGTGAAACAATATTTGCTGATATGGTTATTGTACCATAAAAATCTCATCGTTGCAACCTGTGTGTGTGTGTGTGTGTGTGTGTGTGTGTGTGTCTGTCTGTCTGTCTGTCTGTCTGTCTGTCTGTCTCTCTCTCTTTCTCAGTGTGTGTGTCTATGTGTGAGAGAAGGGGTAATCATCCCATAGTGAAAAAAAGGTTTGACAAAATTCGTATAGGTTGTACCCCCTCCAACAGCACCACAGCACCACCATTTGCAAGTTCTTGTAGGTTTTTTCAAACTAAAAATGACACAACAAAAACTTAATATGTTAAGAAAAGTAATATTTATATTTATTTATTTATTTGTATTCATAATATTTCCTTATTAAACAAAGAAGTACAACTGTACACCTTTTGAATTCTCATTTCTCTCGGTCATGGAACTTAGACTGGCTTAATTGCTTCATTAACTCACACTTTATTCACACTGGATAGAAACAAAACAAAACTCAACCAAACCGTCTTGGTTACTTGTGTTACTCATCCAGTTAGTTAGTCCACTGTTCCAAAAATTAGCAGCTTTGCTTTGGTCAAAATACCTAATTCATTGAGTTAGATAGAGAGAACATGCTGTTTTCCCCTATGATTTCTCTTGGTTGTTGCTGCCTGGCTGTTAACAGTCCTGTGTACTGGGTGCCGAAAAAAACAAATGTGGTTCCGTGACGAACACGAGCTGCCTGCGCAGCTTTTGTGGCCCAGGTGTTATTCCTCCACCACTGGGTGTCACGGTGTCTTTTAATTCAGCTGCCTTTCCAGCAGTAGAGACCGCAGACTTACCTCTGGTGGCACGTGCTGTACACTACATACATTGAGTTTAATAGAAAGAGAAGCACCTGTATTTTTGACAGTATAGAAACTTGTGCCATCGGGATTACTTAATACCCTGGTATACCATAATACCACCCAGGTCAAATAGGGGTCCATGTTTACCAACAGCAAAACTATATCAAAACATCAGTTTGCGAGCTGTCATACAACTTGTGCAGTATAATCCAAGTCTCATTTATCCAGTCATATGTTCAGTGCTTTCCAAACACATGCATTTTCACTAAAACCTTGGTGTTTAAAAATGAACTCTAAGTGGACCCTATCAGTGCTCTCTTCAAAGCCACACTCCACTGACAAAAACAGTAGTTTTACCTTGCTGAACATGAGAGCCACTGGTCTACTGCTGCCTCGATCAGTAGTTTGTATTATTGTGTGACTTTGGTTTTTTAAAGCAGGGTTTCGTAAAAGCTGACCCCTTTGACTTCAATTCATCAATAATTTTCTCTGCCTTTGGATTCTGTATTTACCAGAGGCTTGCGAGAAAAGGTTTTCCTCACAAAGTTAACATAACAACTGGAAAGTCATTAATGACGTAAAGTTTTCCTTTAACGTTCCATTTTTAAAGCAGAGAAATGTTACTTGTGATTCTCTGCATTTTGGCATCATGCATACATACACTGAACAAAAACACTTTTGTTTTTGCTCCCATTTTTCATGAGCTGAACTCAAAGATCTAAAACTTTTTTGTTAATATATACACAAAAGACCATTTCTCTCAAATATTGTTCACAAATCTGTCTAACTCTGTGTTAGTGAGCACTTAGTGGTTACATGTGGTCTGCGGTTGTGAGGCCGGTTGGATGTACTGCCAAATTGTCTGAAACGCCTTTGGAGACAGCTGATGGTAGAGAAATGAACATTCAATTCACAGGCAACAGCTCTGGTGGACATTCCTGCAGTCAGCATGCCAATTGCATGCTCCCTCAAAACTTACGACATCTGCGGCATTGTGCTGTGTGATAAAACTGAACATTTCAGAGTGGCCTTTTATTGTGGCCAGCCTAAGGCACACCTGTGCAATAATGATGCTGTCTAATCAGCATCTTGTTATGCCACACCTGTGAGGTGGGATGGATTATCTCGGCAAAGGAGAAGCGCTCACTAACACAGATTTAGACAGATTTGTGAACAATATTTGAGAGAAATGGTCTTTTGTGTATATAAAAAGCTCATGAAAAATGGAGCAAAAAACAAAAGTGTTGCATTTATATTTTTGTTCAGTGTACATACCTGAATCCAGTCACACACACACTTACATACATCACATTAGCCACAATTGGCTGTTTTTCTGACTGTGAATTTTAATCTCTATTTGTGCACTCATTTTAATATAATTTATTTAGTTTCTTGTCTTTTATGAGCTGCTGGACAGCTGAATTTCCCCTTGGGATTAAATAAAGTGTTTTCTATTGTATTCTATTCTAACAGTCACTTATGATACAGCATAGAGTTTTTTAAATCCATGAAAATTGCATTTTATTTACCAACAATGAAACCTAATGATGAGGCATGTATTATTATAGAAGCATCTATATGAACTTCACTTTACTTAACACATGCAGTGATAACTTATGATACTGCATGGACTATTAGATCATACTATGAGTCCTGACTACAATTGATTGTTGAAGTGTGCATTGCTGAGTATCAGAGTTATTATTATAGTTTTGTATTTTTCTTTCAATTTTTGTTTTCAATTCAGTTCGTTTCCAGAATAGGTTTGTTCAATACAGTTTAGTTTTAATTGTATAATATAATAATATTAATAATAATAATATAATATATATATATAATTCTATAAATGTTATTTTTGAGTTAATTTTAATTTGTTTCAGTATTAGTTCAAGTTTTTAATGATAATATGGGGGTATTTGTTAGGGGTAAGAGTTAAGAATAAGTATTACAATACAAACACAACACTTGTGAAGGCAGTTGACTGATCTGAGACATCCCAGTCTCAGTAGTGAATATATACACCAATGCCCCCTTTGTTCTCATTGTGTTTACAAATTTGACCAAATCAAGAAAGACATTTCCTGTATATTTTAACTTAATTTTAGTTCTTTTTGAAAGTACACAATATTGTTCAGTTTTCTTTTTTCCCTTCAACTCTAGTTTTCACTTTTATTTAGCTAAGCTGTTTTTTTTTTTCACACCTAGCTATATATTATTATTTTTTCAAGATTATTCTTTGGGCCCTTTTGTCCTTTCTTGATAGGACAGCTGTAGGGCAGTGAGTTGGTGTTGAACCACAGTCCCTGCAAAGGACTCAGCCTATACAGGATGCACAGTTTACCAGGTGAGCTAGACGCTGCCCCCTAGTTATAGTTTTCAGTGTAGGTGGTCATATAAGCCCCATTAGTCAACCTCTAGGTTGCAACTAGTCAAGAGCATCCATGAGACGCTTTAATTTTTTTGTAATTATAATTATAATTATAATTTATTGTAAGTCACATTATAAGTCATAATGTGTCAAAGCTGTCGGAACAGTGCATCAGAAAGTACTCTCATGTGTTTATGAGTGTAGTCATAAAGCATTATGAATGCAGTGTAATTCACTGGCTCCTGTAGGGTTAGGGTTAAAAAGGAAATGCAGTGATGTAGAGGTGTAATGAGCTTCAGGATTGATTTGCAGTGTATGGTACATATATGTAGTTACATTCTACTGCCAGATGGAACAGGGAAAAGTTGTGCATCATGAGTGAGGGTTGGTATGTACCACGTCTGATATCAATTTATGTGACATTCGCCCTTTTTCTCCCAGTTTGGAGTGGCCAGTTTGCTCTGCACTGCGCTCCTCGTGGCTGCAAATTGCCAATGCCACTGAACACAGCCACGTTTCCTTTGATCTATTTGGAGTCACCAGTGGCCGTAACATTCTGAGAATACTTTTAGAGAGTTCCTACCTTTGCCTCAAAATTTTTAGTAAGGAGTCCTAGCTAAGGAGTGATTTAGGAAATTTCTCAGAGCAACTCTGAGCAAGGAAGGGACAGAAACTTTTTAGTGAGGAGGTGTGGTTGACCTTGTTGCTAGGTGTGATGCATTCTTTAATGGATGTGATTGGTTGTCAGAGACACACCCCTTTGTGAGCCTGCAAGGTGTGGACACCCAGTGGAAATGAAATGAAGAGTATCACAATATGAGTCTGAAAGTGTTGTCATTGTTAGTGTGATCACTCTGCTCATGGAAGTCTGAGGCAGACAAAAAACATTACTGCTTCACTGTTGCATTTCTCCAGTTTTCCAAATATCTTCGTATTGTGATTATTTTATTATTGTTGTTATTATTATTTTCTGAGGTTATAGTGTGAGGTGGGAAATGTGTGCATATCCTTAATGAGATCAACAACACATATTATCACTGCACGATCTAATCTGTAGCATTTCATTTACTCTTTTACTTCATGAACTGTTATCCAGAGTTTGGAAAATATTTGCTCTACTTCTTTGTTTGTCTGCCATTTTCTCCTCTGCCTAAGAAAATCTGAAGTCTCTTAGAAGTCGTCCTCCCTGCTCCTAACAGTTTTTCAACTTAGGAGCTCTTTTAAGAGCTAAGATGCTCTGTGAATAACTTTTACCTTTAGAAGGACCTAGTCTTAACTTTAAGGGGAAATTCTGAAGAAACGTCACAATTCTAAGAGTTTTCTTAGACTATCTTCACTAGGAGCAACTCTTAGCACTAGGAAGCCTTGTGAATATGGCCTCAGATAACTAAGGATGTTCACAAGCAGTATGTAATTTGTGTGTAGGTTCAAATCGCAGTGAGAGGAACTGAGGAGGAAAATATAAACACTGTATACCAGTATACTGTATGTATAGACCTAGATACAGAATGTGTACAGTGTAACACATAAATCTGCCAGGACTGTGGCAGATCTCAGACCAGGGGCGTTTCTTAGCCCGGTCCTCTGTCGGGCGCTCGGGGGATCCTCCCCCAGATTATTTATGAATTGTGAGTTTAGAGATATTAGTAGTTAGTAATTATTATTGACTAAAAAAATAAGAATACTTTGCAACTCCTAGTGACTTTTGAGGTACTTATACTTGAGTATTTCCATTTTATCCTACTTCATACTTTTACTCCTTTACATCTTGGGGAAATATTCAGCTTTTTACTCCAAGGCATTTATTTATCTGCTTTAGTTACTTTGAAGACTGAGAGTGAAAATACACAATATAATCAACTACTAAAAGATGATGTATTGTTATGGATTAAACTACCCAGAATTACATATCTATATGTGTAAATCCTTTAACATTAAAGTGATATGCTTGCTCTTAGGTGCATGCACATGATCACACAATGAATGACACAGAACTTGATTTTTTCATCAATAGCATATTATTATTTTTATTAGTCATATTCATTTTTTTCTCTGCACTGTGTTCTGTGTATTTCTTGTTTTTTATTGGATTATTTTTCACTGACTGCTCAGTGTGCTTCCTATTATCATTAATCATTTGTCTTATTTTTTCTGTATAATGTTAGTTTAGTTCCTTTGTCTACTTTTTTCCCTTTTTGTCATTGTTTGTTTTCTCCTTAGGTTGAGGGGAGATCCGTTTGAATCAGCCTGTAGCTTCTTGACCTCTCCTGACAGATTTCTTATTTTTTCTTTTTTACTGTTTGGATTTTCTGCAGTTTTATGTGTGTGCAAATAAAAAAACAAACAAACAAAAAAACAAACAAACACATTTTCAGTGGCTTTAATACATGAACGGAAAGCCCGTTTATTAGATTGGTGGCTTAATTTTTATTATTAGCCTATTCTTATTTTTGAAATATACCATAGCCTATATATTTAGATCTGGGGCTATCAATGAAACATTTGGGGCTAAAGCCTCGGACACCCAGGACTAACAACGCCCCTGCCTAAGACGAAAGGAATGGCAAAAGTTGTCACATTGGTATCTCAGCTTTTTCTGAACAGAGGCTTTGGGTTGCTGGCTGCATATCTAGCATATCTATATATCTATCTATATCTATCTATCTATCTATCTATCTATCTATCTATCTATCTATATACATATATATATGTGTGTGTGTGTGTGTGTGTGTGTGTGTGTATATATATGTGTGTGTGTGTGTGTGTATATATGTGTGTATATATATGCGTGTGTATATATATGTGTGTATATATATATATATATATATGTATATGTGTGTATATATATATATATATGTATATATCTGTATATGTATATATATATGTATATATGTGTGTATATATATACAGTACAGGCCAAAAGTTTGGACACACCTTCTCATTCAATGCGTTTTCTTTATTTTCATGACTATTTACGTTGTAGATTCTCACTGAAGGCATCAAAACTATGAATGAACACGTGGAGTTATGTAGCCTACTTAACAAAAAAAGGTGAAATAACTGAAAACATGTTTTATATTCTAGTTTCTTCAAAATAGCCACCCTTTGCTCTGATTACTGCTTTGCACACTCTTGGCATTCTCTCCATGAGCTTCAAGAGGTAGTCACCTGAAATGGTTTTCACCTCACAGGTGTGGATTATCAGGGTTAATTAGTGGAATTTCTTGCTTTATCAATGGGGTTGGGACCATCGGTTGTGTTGTGCAGAAGTCAGGTTAATACACAGCTGACAGCCCTATTGGACAACTGTTAAAATTCATATCATGGCAAGAACCAATCAGCTAACTAAAGAAAAACGAGTGGCCATCATTACTTTAAGAAATGAAGGTCAGTCAGTCCGGAAAATTGCAAAAACTTTAAATGTGTCCCCAAGTGGAGTCGCAAAAACCATCAAGCGCTACAACGAAACTGGCACACATGAGGACCGACCCAGGAAAGGAAGACCAAGAGTCTCCTCTGCTTCTGAGGATAAGTTCATCTGAGTCACCAGCCTCAGAAATCGCA
>JAGQAX010000008.1:2767327-2942327 GCA_019142605.1 Cephalopholis sonnerati
ACACTATATGACCATCCTGTCATCTCCAGCATACACACACACACACGCACACACACTCTCTCTCTTCACCTGTTGCTCATCTATAATTGTGGAGCTAAGATAATTGTAGGGTTTGCATTGCACGATGAGAGGAGAAATGTTTCTCCTCAGTGCAAACACATACACAAACACAATAGGCTATTAAAGAGCTGAGTGAGAGTAGTTAAGCTCTGTCACCTTGTCTTTCTATACTTCTGTGTGCCCAGCCACCTTCTGGCTTTCTGTTTGTTGTGTAGCCGATGGTGTGTCTGCCCATGCAGAAATCTACTTGACATAAAATCAAACTGAGTGCGGTACCAGTGGTACAAAATCGTATACACTTCTGGTCTCCTAAGTGGGCGTGATCATCTCTCCCTCGCATCCCCCCACCTTGTTTGTAAGTGTTTTAAACTTTGTGTGAATGGATGGAGGCAGATTCAAAACAATACAACACCATATACAATACAAATTTAATGTTTGTTCCTTATTTTGCCGCTCGTTTTCATCTGCTAACTTAATGTCTGATATCAACTGAGTGTAAGATTACGTCAGTTGTTGCCAGATCTCGCGAGAATATGTTGCTAAAACAGAGAGATGTCTCGAACAAAGTTCATTTTCTCCTGTGTGTCTGAAAGCATGCCATCTCAGTACCGGAATGTTTAAACGGGTCGGGGCTTCTGAAAACGGGGTATAATATTTACTTCAGTGACTATGGGCCAAAGCAAACATTAATAATCTGTACGCATGTTCACTTTCCTCATTTGAATGAATAGACTCAGGACCGCTCCTTGTCTCCTGAAAGGGCGGGGCAGTGGCAAAACTGACATGACAGAGATGCAGGAAAAGACATCTAAAGTGGGCTGTCTCAGTTTACCAGCAGTTTCTATTGAGAGGTTTTTATGTGTCCTTTATAGCACATATTTCAGGTTTATTGACTTCGTTTTCAAGGTATTCCCTGTGTTCATTCCCTGTGATTTATTGATGAAAAGTTATAACATGAACTTTTTAATTGTCTAATTTGAACATTTTAGTTATGAAATCAACAGTTTTAACCAAACTCAAAATGTTGGGGTAAACATAATGTAGCAGGTCTTGCCATATGGTCATAAAATCTATACTTACAGGGTGATTCCCATTTTGTCAGTGCAAGTTCATGTACAGTCAAGATGCCTATGATGCTGTAGCTTTGTGCACATGCCAAACTTTACTGAAGACAACCTTTTCTTGAATTAACTAAACAGTCAGCCATGTAAAAAGGACTATGTACAATGGCAGAACACCTACACAAACTACAGATTCTCAAATGTAGCATTAGAAATAAATTTCTCATACAAGAAAAGAAATGGCAAGTTAAATATTGTGTGACTGTTAATTGTGAAGCAAAGGGAGATGTGATGGGTTGCCTTTTTAATCCAATGGATGGGAAATGATTTTTGTTTATGTCCCCCATTCATACTTCTCATGTGGTTTGAGAAAAACACTCCATCCTGTCTCCTTGTTTGCTTAAGGGTAAAAACTGTTTTTCTCTGTGAAAAATGGTATGAGATTGATTATAAATCATCATCTGCCTCCTGTGTTAACTATAATTTCATTGAATTTATAGCACTCATTACTGTTTTTACTTTTGGCATTTATTTATGATCTCCGCTCCTTCAGCTTGCAAAGTCCAACTTGTGGTGTGGATGGATAGACCCTCCAGAATAAATGACTATGGTGACTTTTGCATCATGTGCTGTCTTTAAACCTGGTAATACAGGGCCAAGTTCAATTTCATTTGAATCGTAGCTCAGCCTCCAGGATGGCAATCACACAGAAAGAATCACTAAAAACATGACACCACCTGCTGTCTTCCTATTCAACTGTGTGTGTGTGGCATGTACTTTTCCTTTGCAACATGCTTTACATTATCCTGGCTCCCACTTGGACTCAGACCAGATCAGTCTAAGATGGGCATTAGGCATTTTTGAAGCAGACCACCTGTAGTGATTCATCTGTATATGATTACTATTTGCTGCTGTGCTGTATTGCTCTATAATATCACTTCCTCCTTCCTTCCTGACGTAAGTATTTAATGCAAGCCCTATAACTATAGCATGTTATTAGGCCATGCTGTCTTATTTTAGCTGTGACTGGTCAGCTGTTTTTCAGTGTGTGGGAGTGTAGTGATTTGGACCATAGGTTCTGGAGCCTGGAGCTTGAGTAGATTACCAAGAAAATCTGCAGGAACTGGAGTCAAAGCCAGAATGTAGTAACTAAACTGTCTGGGTTGTCCTTGGGAATATAGCTCAGTTTTGCAAACTGTAACTATACTTTACAGCAGGGATACTCAACTTGCTTTGCCCAGGGGCCACTTTTGCAAAATGACAGAGGGCTAGGGGCCAGTGGCAGCAGCCCTGCAAGAGTCAGGTGCAGGCAGGGGTGTTTCTTGGATATGAGGACATTCAAGGCTTATCCTGGATGTTGGGGGGTCTTGGGGATCCTCCCCTAGCACTCTTTGCACTCTGACTTTACATTAACAGTACAAAAAATCCCAGTGTTAATTTATTTATGTTCATCGTGATTTAGAAAATGGTTGGGGGGGGGGGGGGGGGGCACCTGACACCCCATTGTGGGCCAGATTTGGCCCATGAGCCATAAGTTGAGTGTCACTGCTTTACATTGAATAAAAGATTTCTAAATTAAATTTTAATAACAAATCGAATAAATGTGTAGTTATAGCAGCTTGTACAGTATTAGAGAATTATGGCTCACATACTATCATTCACAGTGTTGTTGAAACTGTACTGCTGTTTCAGCCTGATGTGCATAAGTAGCCTACAGTAGGCTATTATCAAGGGAGACCTTACCTTTGTACAGTAGGTAAATACAGTAAGCAAGCTTCAGTGGACTTTTTTACTATCACTTTTTAATTACATATTAGTGACTGATTGATCTGCACAGGTAAAAGATAAAAATCACATTAAAAAGAAAAAGAACTGATGTGACACACACGCGAGTTGTATTTGAGGGTATATCTTCCTTTAAGGAGCCGTCAGCTGGTTTATGACACCGTTGTGTGCTGAGCTGTTCCCAGGCAGCATTGTGCCTGATTTAGCCGGAATGCTCGGATAGCAACAGTAACAACTTTTAGCTTTGGCTGGTTTGTGTGGAGAAGTCCCACATCTCAGCTGTAGAGAGTCACTCAGTGACCATGTGTCCCGCTCTCTCCCCCGCTCCCCGGCCGGATCCCCGCCTCCACCCCCTCGGTCTCCCCTCCCTCTTTCCATTTCTACCTGACATCTTCAAACTATTTCCGCGTCATTCCTGCCTCACGCCGTTTGAAGAGACACTGGGAAACTAAGCCGACCGCCCCTCCCACAGACCCGGCCGCTACCCAATTGCAGCCAAGGATGGGACTTTATGTAGCCAATTGCATTGCAGCTGCCATCGCGTCGGGTAGCAACAGAGCCCACAGAGGGTGCATGCTGAGTGAGGGTAGAGACAGCGTTTACCCGAGTACAGAGAAGTTCAAACATTTTCGAAGACTGAATGAACAAGTGAGCCTTTGTGTGCAACATGGCGGCAATAATAAAACATCTTTGTCTGCTCATTATTAGTGCAGCTCTGCTATTTTTGCCTGAGCCACACAAAAGGTAAAAAATCAATAATCAACGTTGGTGTTGTCTGAAACTGCGTCCACTGAAACGTTTGTTCACCAACGACTGTTGTAGTTAAAGGGCGGGCTGTGTATAGAGACATACATTTGTCACAGATGAGGGAAACACAGTGCACATTTTCAATACAGGTCCTCCTCGTACCTTTCTCCATTCCCCTCCCTTTACCCCGGGTCTCTATAACATTGCACAATGCGCTTGGTGGAAGCACACCACATTTTTTCACGTCTTGAACTGTATTTAATTTACAATCAAGGTTACTTTATATCAACCTTTAGAAAATATTTACAGTGCGTTTTTGAATGTGATTGTCAAGTTTCAGACTAATACGCTTAGAAAGTAGCATTTATTACTGGCCTTGTAGGAAGTGGTTATAAGTATGTAAGTTAACAACCTGTCAGAACTTTATCCATAAAACTGGATAACGGGTTTAAGTAAAGGTTGTCTATGTCTGCGTGAATATAAAGTTCCAGTATATATATCCCGCTGTTACTATAAATGGCCAGGACAGCAGAGGTCTGCTCGGAACAGACTACTGTGGACAGAGGGAAGGCCACTGTCCCGTTAACTCAGTTGAGTTGTTGATAATGTTGGATTATCAGTCGGCACTTGTGTAATGTTTAATGTGTAATTCCTCGTGAAATGATCCACAATGTGGCGTTTTCGTCCTGTATGTGTATCTGTCCTGGTTTTCCAACTGCTGTGTGAAGCTGCGCCAGACAGAGCAGCTCAGACCCCCGCCACAGGCATATGGTATGGTCCCTATCGCAGGGTGGGGGAGCTGTGTGGGAGAGCAGCACAGATTCCATCTAACGGAGAAGCACGGAAAGGGAAACGGGCGATAAACATGAGTCTCAATCGCCCTTGCGAAGGTTTCCACCTTGAACGAAAAAAAAATCTCCCCCAACTCTGAAAAGGACTTGTTAAAGAGGACTTTTAATGTGAGAAAGGGAGCGGAAGCAAGCGGCAGAAGAGGCGCGTCGAGAAGCGATCAAAGGCGTCTGACAGTGAGCTCAGGAACTCCACTGGATTTGCTTTCTTTACTTTACTTTGAGACAACTCACAAGTTTTGGTTCGTTGCTGTTCGGACGTTGTTTGTGGTTTAACTTTAGTGTGTTTAACTGGGAGGCTGACTTTTTCCTGGATCGAGTCATGCTTTGGTAAACACAATACACTGTCGGAGATTGGAGGCATAATGCAGGCCGCCAGCGGCTTGTCCAGGTGTGTTTCTTCAACACGGGGAGGCATTTGGCATATAAGCCTACATACTGGATCTAAACTTTTGTCTCCCCAGCTTTACCCACAAGGGAAAGAGGTGTGCAGTTGAGGTGTAGTGTCTCCGCTTGTAATGGTACGTCACTTCGTTCCTACAAACCGTCCTGTTGGCCCGTCAGTGTGGATATCCACTTAGAGGAACGTTTCGTGGAACTGCACGTCTCTGTGAAATCAACAGCAGACCGGTTTACACGTGTTTGTGCAACTGCTTGTTGTCACAGAAACATCCTGTGTAGTGTATGGGGGATTACATTATTGGCTGGCTTTTTCAAAGGGCTCCTTTCCACCCTGGCAGAGGCCAGCCGCCTTCTGCTATAGGCAGGTGAAGTGGAGCTGAGTGACCGCGACACACACACAGGCTTGGTGGAGCTCTGGCTGTATAGGCTCTGTGACATTGCCAGTGGAGGGCTGTGTGTGTCACTGGATTAATCTGAGTGGTAACATCACCCTACTCTGCCCACTGACGAGTCCCCCCACAAAGCGCCAGTAATTGGAGCTATTTTTAGCGTAAGGGATGGGGTAAAAGCAGGCAGCTGGAACCCAACTCCCCTCCACCTCCTTCTCTTCCACCCCTTCTGTCACACTACCTCGCTCAGCCCACCTGGCAGTATGCTGGGCGAGCCTGGTTAGCACAGACTTGATTTAGAGCTAGTCAGTGTGTTTTACAAGTAGTCTGGAAGAATAACAAATTGGATGAATTTATTCTGCTGAATGATAAGAGATCTGTTGGAACTACACTGACCATGGAGTCTTACTAACCTGGGAATACTAACTGTACTCTGTTCTACTGGTTAAGGCTGCACTGGACACACAAACCCTGTACTGGATTACCACTAAGATGTCTGAAGATGCATTAGCTGTGTACTTTTGGCTAAACCTTCCCTGGACAAAGTAAACCCATCATAAGCAACTAAAGTCTATGCCTTTACTCCTTAGACATTTAGCTCAAACTCTCAAGCAGAGTAGCTGCTAGTTAACATACTGTAATAGAAGAAAGACCTACTTCTGACTACTTAAAATATCAGTCACCAGCGATCTGGGGTAGTACAAACCTCCAGCACACAGAAAGAATGCATGGAACTGCCGGAACTAACGAAACAAAAAGCTAACCTAACTAACCAAATATTCCATTTCCCCCACTCCCCATAACCAGAGAGATACAGAATATATATGTAGAATGAGAAATCTATATCTATAGTGTAACTCCACAGAAGACAGAGATTACATCCTATATATTTTTACTCCAGAGAGACAAGCTGCCTGTACACCAGTTGGTTGCCTTAGAAACCACAGTCACAAAAAAAAGGAAAAGAAACAAGCCAGGGAAGACGGTGCCTTTTGATTGGTTGGTCGGTTTCCCACCAGTTCAAGATTTAGTTGGATGTAAACAGTTGAAGTGAACTCTGGGATTGAAAACACATCTGATGACAGACTGAACCCCCACAAGCTCCGCCCACGTGTCAGAGTGTTTTGATTGACAGTATTTCCCTGCTGGATTGAACAATTGCCAAGCATTTCCATGGTGATCACGTCATCATCCGTGGAGGACAAGACCGTGCCCTCTTGCAGGATGGTCCAAACAGAACCCTGGATCACCTCTGCTCTGCTGCGCAAGAACAAGAGTCAGTACACACTCATACACACTCACACAGTCCTACCAATGAAAACAACTTAAACTCTCCTCCTTACTTCACTGTAAAACCATAGGTGTGTATGAGTCTACTGTCATGGTAGTCTCTGTATTGATACTTGTGTGTGTGTGTGTATGATAACCATTTTAGTTTCTTTCCATAGTATAAAGAGGTTCGCTGTGTTTTGGTTCGTATGTCATGATTGTGGTGTGTGAATGTATGTCAGTATGAACTTGTTGCAGAGGCTCTGTTTGTGTCAGCATGTGTTCCCGTTGAGTGATAAAGTTGAAGTTTGTAATGGACGTGTATGTCAGTTTGGCTCTCCATCAGCACTGCTTCAGGCTGAACCATTAGAAACCTGAAAAGGCTCATGCTCCATGTCTGTCAGTGTGACCTGCAGCAGGAGGGATCGCCGTGGTTAGTTTGGCAGTTATGTTCGGTTAGTCAGTCAGTTGGAGATGCTGAGCTGAGGTACAGTATATGAGGATGCTGCCTGTGCTGTAAAATCATTGTTTGAGCATGATCAGATAACTTTTGACTACACGTTAGATATCACTTTATTGGACCACAACGTGAATCTATGCCAATGGTTTTCAACCAGTAGTCACTGTCCAAAAGTGCATCTGCGTCAACTTTGTACAAAAAAAAAAAAGTGTAGTGAATTTCAAGAACAACTATAGTGATGCTACAATGTGCATCAAGTAGTCTGTCAGTGCCGCCTCTGCAAGCCAAATTGTTATTGCTTGCATGTTCATTGACTTTTGGGGTTCTTTCATAGTCTATGATGCTCATAGACTGGAGAAGCTAGCTCACTCCACAACATTACCAAACATAAGTTTACACAGAATATGTTCAACTCTGATTTAATAAGTGAACACAAAAAAGAAAGACAAATCTCAGCGTGTTCTATGAAAAGAGACACCGGCCTAAACCTAGCTTGTAAATGACCTGTCCTCATCATTTTTTGCCAAGCAGTTATCTATGGAGAGAATTTTGTTTCTTTATTATTCAATCAAAAAGAATAGATTTGCAACCAAAAAAGAGATTTGTAAGCAAAAGAGAACAAGTGGGCAATGAAAAAAAAAACATTTGAGATCAAAACAGAAGGGGTTGCAAATGAAAAAAAAAAATTGAGAACATATTTCTTCAACTTTAATCAGAACCAATGCAGCCATTTTGCTTATAAATCAGTCCTCTTTGCTTTCAAGTTGAAAACCTTCTCTTGAAAATCAGTCCTCTTTGTTTGCAAAGTCAAAAGTTTTGCTTGCAAATTCTACTGCTCTTAATGGGCGGGGCCTACGCTGGTGGATGAGAGAAGAGTTTCTATTGGTTGGTATGACCTGGCTAGGGCTCTGGCCATACCGAGCACGAGCGCCATCTACCACTTCCCTACAATGCCTGGAGGTAAGTTGATAGCCTCTGGCTATAGTCCGCCGTACACTCACAACAACTACAACTACAATTACAACAACATAATATAATGAAATGAATTATAATGGGTCAGGGTATCAAAGTATAATCCGTTTTTCTGTCAAAACGAAGAAACGGAAGTACTTCCGTTTTTTCGTTTTGTGTCTCAAAACGAAAAACGGAAAAACCAAATCGAAAAAACGGCCCAATTTTGATCTCTGCGAATTCATTTTTCTTTTTTCTATTCTTTTTGATATAACCGTGACAACGACGGACAGGAAGCGGAAGTTACGTGTACAACTTCAAAATAAAACTTTAGCGTGCTAACTGCTAACTTCTTATATTACAGCCTATCGCTCTCTTTCTACACTAAAATGACCTGCGATCGTTTCATTTCAACCGAGAGGTGTGTGGAGGTCGATTCAATGGAGAGCTGCAAGGAATACAAATTGTGTTTTATTAGTCCTTTGGCGATAATTTTATCCGACTGCTATTATTTCTCCTCGCTTTGCACCGGGCGTCATTGGTTGCCATAACGACGGCGGCCGGCGGAGACTCCTTTCCCGAGTCAAAATCCTTGAGGCCAGCTGGCCGTGATGACTTCTGTATTTTAACTGCTACACTACTCAGCCTTTATAAGCAATGTAAACTGTAATGTGACCTCAATTGAACTGACAGTAAACGTGTATTCCAAAAATGTACAGCCCGGACCTATTTCACCGACGGACAGCCACCACTAGTGGCAACTATAAACTCATTAATTTTACCCTGGCATCTTTATATGACGCGGTTGACTGATGCTGGTTCAAAGAAAACGTAGTAGAACTTCTAGACGTGTGTGTATTAAATTATAATCATTCATTTATCAATCATACGATAGGATACATATGATGTCAATACCCTGGCGCCAGCGCTGGACACAACAGCGCCACCCCGAGTGTCTACAACGCCTGTGTTACCATGTTGTCAGTCTACTGTCTGTGCTGACTGTGACCACGAGGAGTGGAAAAACCATGTTGATTTAATTCAACAAAATGTGTCTACCAACAAGAATAAACACTGAGGAATCTTTAATTAATAAGGAATATTAATTATTATTATTATTATTATTATTATTATTATTATTATTATTTGTTTGATAGATAGATGACAATAGAATAACCTTTATAAACTGTATGTATAAAGATCATGAGACAAGTTTGATTTGCAATTAATGCATAAACCACCACATCTAGAAATATAAATGTACATGACCTATTAGGTCAGTATTTCCAATTTCTTATTTGATAAGTTCATATTTTCAGTATAAAGCTTAATTCTATGAATGTATTACTTATGCATTTCTGGAGGTTTTAAAGTGCAAAAACACAAATACAAAGCAATAAACCTCACTCAGACGTCATTTTAGCAGCATTCACAGTTCAATATATTGCATGTGTGTGTCAGTGCATATTGGAGTTGACGGTGATTATAGCTCTGGGGAACAGAGTTACATGACAACATGGTAACACAGGCGTTGTAGACACTCGGGGTGGCGCTGTTGTGTCCAGCGCTGGCGCCAGGGTATTGACATCATATGTATCCTATCGTATGATTGATAAATGAATGATTATAATTTAATACACACACGTCTAGAAGTTCTACTACGTTTTCTTTGGACCAGCATCAGTCAACCGCGTCATATAAAGATGCCAGGGTAAAATTAATGAGTTTATAGTTGCCACTAGTGGTGGCTGTCCGTCGGTGAAATAGGTCCGGGCTGTACATTTTTGGAATACACGTTTACTGTCAGTTCAATTGAGGTCACATTACAGTTTACATTGCTTATAAAGGCTGAGTAGTGTAGCAGTTAAAATACAGAAGTCATCACGGCCAGCTGGCCTCAAGGATTTTGACTCGGGAAAGGAGTCTCCGCCGGCCGCCGTCGTTATGGCAACCAATGACGCCCGGTGCAAAGCGAGGAGAAATAATAGCAGTCGGATAAAATTATCGCCAAAGGACTAATAAAACACAATTTGTATTCCTTGCAGCTCTCCATTGAATCGACCTCCACACACCTCTCGGTTGAAATGAAACGATCGCAGGTCATTTTAGTGTAGAAAGAGAGCGATAGGCTGTAATATAAGAAGTTAGCAGTTAGCACGCTAAAGTTTTATTTTGAAGTTGTACACGTAACTTCCGCTTCCTGTCCGTCGTTGTCACGATTATATCAAAAAGAATAGAAAAAAGAAAAATGAATTCGCAGAGATCAAAATTGGGCCGTTTTTTCGATTTGGTTTTTCCGTTTTTCGTTTTGAGACACAAAACGAAAAAACGGAAGTACTTCCATTATTTGGTTTTGTGTCTCAAAACGAAAAACGGAAAAAGGGCGCTATTTCCGTTTTTCCGTTTCTTCGTTTTGACAGAAAAACGGATTATACTTTGATACCCTGACCCATTATAATTCATTTCATTATATTATGTTGTTGTAATTGTAGTTGTAGTTGTTGTGAGTGTACGGCGGACTATAGCCAGAGGCTATCAACTTACCTCCAGGCATTGTAGGGAAGTGGTAGATGGCGCTCGTGCTCGGTATGGCCAGAGCCCTAGCCAGGTCATACCAACCAATAGAAACTCTTCTCTCATCCACCAGCGTAGGCCCCGCCCATTAAGTGCAGTAGAATTTGCAAGCAAAACTTTTGACTTTGCAAACAAAGAGGACTGATTTTCAAGAGAAGGTTTTCAACTTGAAAGCAAAGAGGACTGATTTATAAGCAAAATGGCTGCATTGGTTCTGATTAAAGTTGAAGAAATATGTTCTCAATTTTTTTTTTTCATTTGCAACCCCTTCTGTTTTGATCTCAACTTTTTTTTTTCAATTGCAACCTCTTCTGTTTTGATCTCAAATGTTTTTTTTTTCATTGCCCACTTGTTCTCTTTTGCTTACAAATCTCTTTTGGTTGCAAATGTATTCTTTTTGATTGAATAATAAAGAAACAAAATTCTCTCCATAGTTATCGACTTGCTCTGTGTATCAGGTCTACTTCCATGTTATCATTAAAACCCTTGCAGAGGCCTGAATAAACCTGCATTTGTTGTGCCTGCTGTTTCAGACCTTCAGTCTCTTTTGCATTTTAATTTGATTTTTTTGTGTAGTGATGCATTCGATCGATGATGCTGGTGTGTGTGTTAGTGTGTGTGTGTGTGTGTGTGTGTGTGTGTGTGTGTGTGTGTGTGTGTGTGTGGACTGCAACCTGATACACAAGTAAGAATTTGGACCCTGAAGCTGAGGCAGTGAATATGGATTCACAGTATATTTGTCGTGTTTGATGGGGATTTAAGTTATTGTCGCCAATATTTTAGAATTTCATGCACACCTCTTTGATTATTTACTTACATGTTCATACAGTAAATAAAATGACCAGCTGATGGCCTAGTTGTTACACCAGTTTGTTTCATTCACTTTCATGACAAGTACAAGCTGCTTTTTTGGTTTGTCAGAACACACACTGTCTATAATAATGTGGTGACAGATGATCATGTGACTTTATGTGTTCTTTGGTTGTATGTGTTTGTGAGAAAATGTGTTGTTCCACACTGTATCATGGCAGATTTCCTTATAGATGTGCTTAATGGTAATCTGTTGTCTTTTTTGTTTGTTTGTTTTTTTGCAGTGACTTAGAGAATCTGGGTTCAGGTTAACTCAGCCAAAGCCTCACCTTGTCTTCATTTACCTCAGTGGAAAACAAATCTGTGTTATTTTGACTATTGTTATCAAAATGCTCTTTAATGTTTAATGAAAGAAGGTTGCGAACAAGCTGTGCATGTCTGATGTTCATCAAAGGCTGGTTAGATAAACTAAATTAACGATTCTCAGCAACTTGTGGTGCTTGTTTCTGGGCTGCAAAGTTGGTTTGTGACAAAATGCCACATCTCTGACCCCACTGTGTCCTTACTGGGGGCATTTCATGCAAAACACTTCATGGAATTAATTGACAGCAGTTGGGCCACCCCTTCAGGATGTTGTTGCAATCACTAATTCAACCAATCCCAGTAAATTCTGGGTGACCTTGCAATTTTGTCAAATTTGCCAATCACAGCAGCCCCCCACACATCACCAAACTCACTTCCTTGTTTCTGCTTTTGCTCCCTGATGTTCTGCTCGAAAGCAGGGAGAAACTGTTTTGCAATGTGCACAGCATTGTGGTGGAACACAAATGACATCAATTGACAAAAACTTTTCTACCACAAAACACACATGGAGAATGTCTGAAATGCCCTGACAACAGATGAGACAAATCTCCATGACAGAAGCTGTTGCATTGACATCTGATGTACATGCTGAAAAAAAAGGTGAGCTTTGTCAAATTTGCAGGTTGGTGGTAACGTTAGTATGTCAGTCATAAATGCATAACAGTGCAGTTTGTTCTCACAGCAACAAGTGCTTTTGATTTTTAATAAATTGTACACAAAAATGGCAACTATTTTTGCAACTTTCTCTTGCTCCTGCAATTTCATTGAAGAAGAAGAAGAAGAAGAAGAAGCTTTATTGTCACTGTAATAAATACAGTGAAATTTCGTATGGTGCTCTCTTGTAGCAGCTACAATGTCCTTCTCATAAAATAAACTGGGGCGGGGGGGGGTCATGGTTCCTGAAGCAGTCTCTTCATAGCCATGGGGAAGAAGCTGTGTTTCAGTCTGTTTGTGCGGGCTCTCATGACTCTGAGTCCGCCAGAGGGAAGGCTGGTGAATAGAGTGTGTCCTGGGTGGGCGGGGTCATCCCGAATCTTTGTGGCCCATCGGAGGAGACGGCTGGAATAGATCTCCTCTAGGCGTGGAAGTGGGGAGCCGATGATCCACTCAGCCGTCTTGATGACCCGCTGCAGTTGTTTCTTTTCAGATGCAGTGCAGCTGGCGTACCACACTGTACAGCCATAGGTGAGGACACTCTCTATTGTGCAGTGGTAGAAGTTTTTCAGCAGAGGTGGAGGGAGTTTGTTCCTCCTCAGTGTTCTCAGAAAGAAGAGACGCTGCTGGGCCTTTTTGATGATGTGGGTGGTGTTCACAGTCCAGCCCAGGTCCTCCGAGATGTGCAGGCCAAGAAACTTGAAGCTGGTGACCCGTTCCACTTCCTCCCCATTGATGCTCAGGCGTGAGTGCAGTGTGGTCCTCGACTTCCGGAAGTCAATAATGACTTCTTTTGTCTTCTTGGTGTTGAGGTTGAGGTGGTTGTCACTGCACCAGGCCGCCAGTGCTTGGACCTCCTCCCTATATGGTGTCTCATAACCGTTGTTGATGAGCCCCACAACGGTTTTATCATCCGCAAATTTGATGAGGATGTTGGAGCTGTGAGTAGCGACACAGTCATAAGTGTACAGTGTGTACAAGACTGGACTCAGCACACAGCCCTGAGGAACACCAGTATTGAGGACGCTGGTGGAGGATGTGGAGGTACCCATTCTGACATGCTGGGGTCTGTTAGTCAGGAAGTCCTTGATCCACAGACAGAGGGAGGTTCCAAGTTGTAGCGTCTGCAGTTTGTTGATGAGTCTGCTGGGGCTGATGGAGTTAAATGCCGAGCTGAAGTCAACAAACAGCATCCTGATTTATGTGTTGGGGCTTTCAGTGTGGCTGAGAGCAGTGTGGAGGGCGATGGAGATGGCGTCGTCTGTGGATCTGTTGGACCTGTAGGCGAACTGATGTTGATCAAAGCCAGGTGGGATGTGGGCCTTGACATGCTGTAACACCAGTCTCTCTATACATTTCATGATCACTGGTGTCATGGCCACAGGCCGGTAATCATTCAACCCTGTGATGGCAGAGGATTTGGGCACAGGGATTATGGTGGCAGTTTTCAGGCAGGTGGGGACTGTGGCTTGCTGCAGGGAACGGTTGAAGATGTTAGTGAATACTGCAGCAAGCTGGTGAGCACATGATTTCAGCACTCTCCCTGGTACTCCATCCGGTCCTGGTGCTTTCTTGGTGTCGATGCCATGCAGGACTCGCAGTACCTGATGTTGTTGGATGGTGGGGGGCTGGTCATGCTCTGATGATGTCAGCTGTGTGTCCTCTGCCTGTCTGTTGTCCTCTTCAAAGCGGGAGAAAAAGGTGTTAAGCTGGTCTGGGAGAGCAGTGTCGGTGGAGGGGAGGGTGTTGTGGCATTGTTTGTAGTCAGTTATATTCTGTATGCCTTTCCACATGGAGCGGGGGTTGTTCTCCCTGAAGTTGGCCACTATCTGCTCTCTGTACTTTGTTTTAGCAGCCTTGATGCCTCTGTTCAGGTCCGCTCTAGCCCTCCTGTAGGCTTCCCTGTCCCTTGACCTCAGTGCTGAATCCCTGGCCTGGAGTAGTGCTCTGATACTGGTGTTAAACCAGGGTTTTTGGTTGGGAAATGTTTTCACCTGTTTCCTTGATGTTACATTATCCATGCAGAAACTGATGTATGATAGTACAGAGGAGGTGTGGAGTTCAATGTCTGGGTCTTCAAAGAGCTCCCATACGGTGTCCTCAAAACAGTCCTGCAAGGATAGTGTGGCCTCCTCAGTCCAGCACTGCACTGACTTGTACTGTGGCTTAGACCTGCAGATGAGGGGCTTGTAAGCTGGTGTCAGGAACAGGGAAAGATGGCCTGAGTGTCCGAGGTGGGGAGAGTGGCGGGCTCTGTAGGCTCCAGAGATGTTGGTGTAGACCTGGTCTAGTGTTCTGCCCTTCCTTCTTTGAATGTCAACATTCTTGTAAAATCTGGGGAGCACAGCCTTTAAGTTGGTGTGATTAAAGTCTCCAGCCACGATGAAGAAGCCCTCTGGGTGTTTGTTTTGTTGCCTGGTGATGCTATCATGCAGCCTGCTCATAGCTACGTTAGCATTAGCTCGCGGGTGGATATACACGGCAGTTACAAACACTTGGGTTATTTCCCTGGGCAAATAAAAAGGTCTGCACTTCAACATTAGAAACTCCAGGTCTGGACAGCAGTGTCTCTCAATGACGGCAGTGTCCGTGCACCAACTGTTGTTAATATAGACGCACACACCTCCTCCCCTCCTCTTACCAGAGTCCAATGTGCGATCCGCCCGGAAGATCGTACGTCCTGCTAGCTCCACGGCTAGGTCCGGGATGTTTTCATGCAGCCAGGTCTCTGTTATCACCATGACACAGCTGTCTATCCGGTTGTTAACATCCCGTAGTTTCATCTAGTCCATCTTGTTAACCAGGGAGCGGACGTTGGCTAGAAAGACGCTTGGAACCGCTAGTTTGTGTGGAGCGGCAGTTAGCCTAGCTCTGATGCCGGCTCGTTTGCCTCGTTTCCGGCGTCTTTCGCAGCGCCGCCGTCGCCTCCTTTCTGTCCGCTCTCGCCGGCGTATCCTCTCCAGGAACGAGTTGAACCCTTCTGGGGGGGTCCAGCCGGCCCATTGTTGTTTTAGGCTTAAAAGTTCAGTTCGGGTGTAAGTCCTTCTCAGTGTGTAGCTGCTAACTGAAGAAGAGCACTGGGTCGCTGCGTCTTCACGCGCCGCCATCTTAGAAAGATGCAAAAAAAACAGAAGAACATCAGGCATTTTAGGCTGCAACAATCCCTGAAAAAATTCTGGAGGGGCTGGTTTGGTTTCCCCTGTGGCTTAAAGACGCTAACCATGAGCCACAATACCCCAGGTTCAGATCCTCCCATAGGCCTGTGATCTTTCTCACCCTTTTTTCCTGTTACATCTCTACTATCGCTATCTGATAAAGGGAGGAAATGCCAAAATAATCAGACTAATTGACAGCACTCTTTGCTGTGTCACTGTGTATGAACTTGGGTTCAACATGTGATCTGAAACTGCAGGCTGTGTGCATTTGTATGTTTTGGTGGCACTATATGTAAATCATTACATTATGACTGAAAGTTTTTAAAACTCTGTCACACTTCTTAATTATGTTGTTCAATTCAGTTTGTAACAGTGCAACCCTAGCTAGACAGCCTGATTAAAAACCAACCACAGAAAATCTATAATTTCCAAATGCTACAATTGTGTAGGCTACAAATGTAGAACTTATAGTGTAGTATAACTGAATGTATTTCATTAGTCTGGTAAGACCACCTTGATGACATAAACTCAACATTCTGTTTCAGTCTTTGCATCAGGCTAATCAGGGATCCGCACCTTAGTTGACAACATAAGCAGCAGAGTAAACACAGCAATAAGTGACGTTATTGCAGAAACAGAGTCAATAACAACAATTAAACAAGATGTATATATGTAAATATACAGTTTCTCGGTGGAAAAAACATTACTGCTGTTCGTCCGAATGGATTCGGCAGAAGCTTGATTTATCTACTGACTCCATTAGTGATTAAGGTGTTCCCTGGTGTTTTGTTGTGCTGATTGGCTGAAGGAGTGTGTCTGTCAAGGCGAGTACTCCTGCCCATTAAAGTGTTTGGAGCAGAACCAAACAACGTCATTACGCCTCAGTGTGTGATTTTTAGACAGCATGCCGACATCAGTGCAATCAAAACAGGTGCAATGGGCGTGACATAACACAACACCGTTGGCCTCTAGTGTGACATATAACATGTGTCAGCAGTGCTTTATTAACATGATAACAACAGTAATTTACTGTCTATTGTGGCCGATCTCGTCTTCTGATCTGAAGGTAAGGAGCCTCCGGACCTCAGTATTTTCCAAATATGTGGATATTTTCGGCTGCTGTTCCTCTTTGAGTTAGCTGCTAACTGCTGTGCTTTTTTAAATGTACGGTGGGTTGCACACAACACATCATCAAAACGTCACACCTGTGCCTCCCATGATCCTGTCCTGCTGGCTGTCCCATTTGCACAGACATTGTTTTCGTACTGTCAATATCTTTATTCCCGGCTCAGAGGCGAGTTAACTCTGTCCCCCCATTTGGCAGTTGTACCTTTTATACAGAATGGCGAGGTGGCATAACAGCGCAATATTTCCACCTCGAACAGTGTTTAAGGGGCCATTGTTTGATGAATGTGACATTGCTTTGCAAAACCACATTGCCTAGACAGAAAATCTTCCTCTGTGTGGAGTTTAATGGAATATTCGTTATTCATATTAGAAGTCAAATTGTGCCATTGTTAACACAAACAACTGACATACATAGTTCTGGTTTACAACATGTGGGTTTATAATTAGAAGACGAACTTTATCTTGTTGACATCCTCCATGTTGTAATTAGTTCATTCAGTCATTGCAATGGGGAGCATTGTAGGTCTTTGTGCAGAGGTGCAGACTTATGGAAAGTGCTCAAGGCACCTAAAAGGTCTGTGACAGAGCCCTGCTCTCTTGCTGTATTTACAGAGGGACAGCTAAGGATTCTAGAACCGGTTCAAAATGGTGTGATTCATCAGGATCAATTGCCTCCGAGTTTATCAATCCCTTTTTTGATGCTGGAATGTTTTTCTGACAGTTGTGCTTTACAAAACAGTGATGTGAAACTTGTGCATCTATGCTGCTGTAAACTTGCAACAAGAAGGAGTCATAGCAGAGAGGAGGATATAGTCCAAAGCGTGGCTTCATTTCACAAAGAAAGGTGACAACAGTGCTGCCTCAGGGCTATACAGTGCGACTTTAAGTATGCCGCCCTGCTACGCAAAAGTTGGTGTGTGCGATGAATGAAATGAGTGCAGTAGCACCTGTGCGATACAGCTCTGTGCTGCCTGTGGGTGAGGCAGAGCTGCTTCTTTGTTTCAGGTGATGGTTTGTGTGCTTGTTTGTGTGAGGTGAATCAATAGCATCTAGATATTCTCTCATTTCATTTAGACTGAGACAGAAAAGAAATAACAGTTGCATTGATGCTGAAAATCTGTAGGCCTCTTTTTTTCCCACACAAAAAAATTATTAGTAATTGATAAAGAATCGGACCAATGAGCAGAACTGGTGATGTGATTGGTATCAATAAAATCTTATCAGTTCCCATCCCTAGGGAAAGCCCTGAGCCCTTACAGACTGATTCAAGCTTAAGGTTCATGCATTCTGCCTTCACTGTGCTTTCATGTAAAGGCACCTCTGTAGTGGTATAAAACTACCACAGCTCGTATTACAGCTCTGCTCGCCTTCCCTATTGTTACTTCCAGGGTTCTTCTTCTTCTCCTTCCTTTCTTCCTTCCTCTCCTTTTTCTTTTTCTCCTTTCCTCCCCCTTTTTCTCATTTTCCTTCTTCTCCTCTCTTTCCCCTTCTTTTTGTCCTTTTCTTCTCCTTTCTTCCCATTTTGCCCCCTCTACTTCTTCTTTTTCATGTCCATGTTCTTCTCCTTTTTTCTTCTCCCTTTTATTCACCTACCTCCTTGTTTTTTTTCTTCCTCTTGTCCTTCTTTTCCTTCTTTCTCCACTAATTTTTCTTCTTCCTCTTCTCCCATTTTTTCTTCCTTTTCTTCATCTTTCTCTTCCCCTTCCCCTTCTTCTTGTTCTTTTTTCCTTTTTTCCTCTCCCTTTGCTTCTACTTCCTTCTTTTCCTCATCTTCTCCTTCATCTTCTTTCTTTTTATCTTCATCTTCTCCTTCTTCTCATTTTTTTCCTTCATCCTCTTCTCCCATTTCTTCATCACTCTTCTTCTCCTTCTGCCTTTTCCTCTTCTTCTTTTTGTCCTTTTTCTTCTCCTTGTTCCATCCCCTTTTGCATCTCCTTCCTTCTTTTCCATCTCCTTTTTCTTCTCCTCCTTCTCCTCTTTTTTCTTCTTCTTCCTCTTCTTCTCCTTCTCATTTTTCTTCATCTTCTCCTTTTTCATCCTTATCTTCTCCCTCTTTTCCTCCTCCTTTTTCTTCTCTGTCCTCCTCTTCTTCTCCTTCTTCTTCCTCTTTTTCTCATCTTCCCAGGCATGAAAGTAAACCACACATTGGATACAGGTCCATGCCAAAGTTCCTCAGCCTCCATTGTGGGCTTATGATCTCGATGGCGGCACGACACCACCCATCCAAAGTTTTAAACTTTGAAAATTTATAACAAATCAATTGTGTGTGCTATGACTGTGCAACTTTCACCAAAATGCGGCCCCAATAGAGCAGAAATGTTGAGAAGCTTTGAAGTGGCAATAAATATAAAGTTTATCACTCTGTTTTTCTCAATCTGTGTAACTCATTAAACCCATCTGCTCTCACATTTTTCGCTCAATAGGTGGCTTTCATGTGACGTCACATTGCTGAATCGCGAGAGCGCGAAATTCAGATGGAGGGCAGGAAGTGAATTTGCTGGATCTGCTGTCTGAGAAAATGCCTATGTTTTGTGCAGTTTGCGGCTGCTCCAATCGTTCAAACAGAGAGAAGGGAACGCGATTTTTTAGAATACCAAAGGTTGTAGTCCGTAAAGGTGAGAAATGTAAAAAGCTAACTGAACAACGCCATAAAAAGTGGATTTTAAACCTACGTCTGCGGTTGGAAGGAGCAAAGTTCCAGCCGGGGCGGCCTAGAGTGTGTAATCCGGGGAGTGGTGCTTAAGTGTGGGTGCACAGGACTGGCCGGTGGTGAGGGTTCTGGAGGAGGGTTAGAGCAATGGGAGGGTGGCCGCGGGGCGGGGCGACCCGGAACATGCGCTCGATGGATGGGTTATAACGAGTGCAAAGGCTGCTTAAAACAACCCGGGAGACGGGTCATAAACAGGCTCTAAAGACGTACAGTACGGACTCTCTACTATGGTTTCCTCCATGTTTAGGCTACCGATGTTTACTTCCTGCCCTCCATTTGAAGTCCCTCCGCCTTCGCACGTCATCATAATCACGTGACTGAAACCCAGCTATTGCAGACTTCAGACTGTCCTCCACAAACCGTCCAGCCAAATATTTGAAATATCAAACACTGATCCCACAGTGCATCAACTTGTTTTAGTGTTAACAGTACTGTAAACACCTACTGCAAATCCTTGCTAATAAACCTCCAATTTTCATGAAGAAAAACAACAAAATTTTCATGTTTTGGTAAAAGAAGTGTGGTACATTTCAGAATTGTATTTCAGACAACTGTTTTATTCAGAGTTCTGTCCTCATGTAAACAGTAGCAGTCAGTGGAAATAAGAGCATCTTCATCAGTTTGTCACATATGGAGCAGTCAGTCTGTAAAAAAATGAATTGTATACATCTCTGATGAAGCACAAAGAGCTGTGTCCTGTTAGGACTGTGGCGATTGACTGAGTTATATTGTGAAGCCAGTCTATGGTTCCTTACTTGGCAGATAGCTCAACAAGATCATGACTCACCCAGGGTATCTCAGGTTTTGTTTGAGCCCCAGATGATGCTGAATAAACAAGTTGATGCCTATTCAGTCATTGATCCACGTGGAGTTTAGACACATCATTTCAAAGATATTTTTCATTTAGAAGATTTAAGTTATGGTAAGTCAGTTAGAATACTGGCAGTTCTCCCGACAGACCTTCCTGTTTCTCAAGTCTTTTTTTCCATTGTCCTCCTCTTCCTCTTTTACTTGCAGCTATAATGTAAAATCACATTTAAATATTTGTCATCAGTTAAGTTAAAAAAAAATTCAAACAGTAGTTGTGCAGTTCATCTGTTTGATTTAGGCAAGCTTAAAACTTTGAACAGCAGCTATTATATATACACACAGAGCAGTTGGGCTGCTAAGCTGCACATCATACCAGCAATCCTACATGATCAATTGTTCCTGTTCCATGTGTGAGACACATTGGAAGTGATGGTGTGTCTGCCCTTAGGTCATACCCTGCTAAACATCTATCTATGTACCCATGTACCTTGGGCAGCAGTAGCTCAATCCATAGGGACTTGGGTTGGGAATAAGTCTGGACCAAATATGGAGCATGGACTGGTAGCTGGAGAGGTGCCAGTTTGCCTCCTGGACACTGCTGAGGTGCCCTTGAGCAAGACACTGAGCCCCCAACTGCTTGATGTGCCTGTCCATGGGCAGTCCTCTCGTTCTGACATCTCTCCATTTAATGCATATATAGGTCCTGTTTGTGCATGTGTGTATATTGTGGGCTTGTGTGTATGACAATGGAGTGAAAAAAATTAGAATTTTCCCTCTGGAATTTATAAAGTATATCTTCTTCTTTTTCGACTATTAAAGTGAAGCTCCACAGTGGGTGAATAATAATAATAATAACAACAACAACAATAACTAGGGATCTCTGTTGACATGGTGCTTGGATCATGCTTTTGTCAGTGGTGATCAGTGAATGAGACATTATGTGAATGATGAACCCTTCCTACCTCATCATGATGCTCTCCAACATCAGAAGCAGGACAGAGGTGTGGTTATTTGGCATTTACTAAACTAGTGCAGTGCCCGTAGGAAGTATGTTTTTCTATAGAATCGTGGAAGCTTAAGTAGATTTTTCATGTATGGCCAAATGAGGCTGTGTTCGATGGCTGGATGTACAAAGAGGTGTACATACTCTTACATAGTGTTAATAGAGAAACTGTACATTGGGTAAGACATTGTACATTGAGATATGGAGAGACACACAACATTATTAGGTTTCCTTGCTTTCTGTAGGCGAACAATCTTGAAATGGTAGCTAGCAAGCACGTAACCCTGCACGCCTGAAAGGAAAAACAAACGTTTCCGACCTAGCCATACTTTGGTATGGGAAGTTTAGGCAATGTTTTAGTCAGTCTAACCATGTTGTAGCCATGTCAGCAAACACCATGAGCAGATGAGAACAGCGTGGTGAAACTTAAGAAATACTACTTACCATGAGATTACTGAAACATGTCATGTTAATGCAAACTGCACCACTTCATCTATTCCTATATGGGGGAGGGACGAAAGGGAATGCCATAACCCCGGGTGTACACTGGATCCGTCGCGTGCGTGGTCCAGCCGTGGCACGGACTCCTCTGTCCTGTGCCGGGCATCAATGTCTACTGGAAGCGTATCTATAGCGGCGCGCACGTGAGCAGCTGGAATTGATCGCGAGATCATGATGTCACACGATAATTTGCGGAAACACTGGAGGTAAAAAGACATCAACAAACAAAGAAAATATTTCTCTACCTGCCGGGGGCCACAAACTTTGACGTCATGTTGTCGTAGCGATACGCTCCGGAGTTTTCATGGGTGTTTTTATTTTGAAAATTGACCGGATACTCTCGTCTTTTCTGCGCCTGGCTTCCTGTTTGACTCATTTGGTCTGTGGAAATTGACGCTTGGTCGCGCAGCGTCCGTCAAAAAAATAGACCTGGCGCGTATTTTTGGCGGAGCACCGAGCCGCTTCTGGTGGAGCAGTTTATATAGACTTGAATGGCTGCGATTAGCTCCAGCACCATACCTGTCAAGTTTTGGATTTGAAAATAAGGGAAATTTTCCGGCGCTCGCTGCGAGCCGTCCCACCACCCCAACCAAGCTCCAGTATCCCTTACATTTTAAGACAGGTGTACACGATATCTAAAAACAACTTGTCAACCGCTTACTAACTACAATTAGGTGATCAGAATCTGATAGGCCTACCTTTGTTGACATTGAAATGCTGTGAACATTCCTACGTTATAATACAGCCTAAATGAAAACACAAAGGGTATATGAAGCACATTTATTTATTGTTTATAAAACGGGTGCTTCCCATCCTTAAATGTGATTGGCTGAGCCGCGTTCCATGCCGTTGTAAAATCAGTGTAACCCACTGGTAGACCGCAGCGTCTGTGTTGCTTGGCAACCATTCTGTCCACTCGATCTTGCTTGGTGGAAGAATGAATAGTTCTCAGTTTTATTGTTGCATTATTACCAATAAATTGTTTATTCTTTTTTTGTGTGTGTTTATTTTATGGGCTATACGTAGGGTAACCATTTTATAAAGCTATAAGCCCCGAGAAGCCGTGAGTTACAGTGATTTTACAACGGCGGAGGGGCACTGAATGCCCCTCAGCCGTTGTAAAATCACTGTAACTCACGGCTTCTCGGGGCTTATTGCTTAAACATATTTTCAGTTCATAATGTGCCCCATCCTGCTCCTCTTTAGGAAAGTAAATTCGCTGTCGAATTTTTCGAGATATTTACAGGACTTCTTTGTTTTTTTGGCAGGAATGCCTTCTCCTTTGTCACATCCATCCATCTCTCTCTTTTGTTGTTCCGGGTTTGTTCCTGCTGTCGGCACTAACCTCGCGACAACTGCCACCCAGGCTACTGCAGGTGGCAGCTCTCGCGAGGCTAGTGACAGAGTTCAGTTTGGAGAGGCAGAGGAATGTTTTTTTTATTATAATACTGGAGATTTACGGGAGAATACTAATACGGGAGGACAGCGGGAAAGAGGGGTAAAATACGGTAGTTTCCCGGCCAAAACGGGAGACTTGACAGCTATGTCCAACACCCGCGCCGTGGCTGAATCGCCCACTTCACGGATCCAGTGGACATCCGGGGTAAGCGTGTGCAAAGTTTTGGGTGACCCAGAGCGGTATAGCGGTAGGTAATTTGATCTTGTATTCCGTGAGGCGTGGCTACAGCTGCGTCAGAGAGCGCGACAGGCTGACTGGTTACACGGAGGTGTATGGGATTTAAACTTTAAATGATAACGTTGTGAATATCAATCCAAAAAACTTCAAAATGACGGATGCACAACATCGTGCCATGCGCAAGCCATATCCGAAAGCTCAGGTCGATCTGACAAGTAGTGTGAGAGATATGCGAGCCACAGACACACAGACCGACAGACACACAGACCGACAGACAGAGATTCCTTGCTTTATAGATAGAAGGTTGTGTCCCATCCCTTTTCCACTAAAGCTGCTATATGCTACATATCTTATGTGACAGGGAAGGGTCGCTTTTTTTGAGTCAGTTTGGGTGACTCATTAAATCGTCCAGATTCAATGAGTTTTTTTCCTGCAGTATATTTCTGTCATGCTCATATTAGAGATGCATGATAATATCAGCAAGTCATCAGTATCTGCCGATATTGGCTTTAAAATGAGCCAACATGCCAATTTCTGCTGATTTGACAGTCCGATATGTAGATTTAGAAAAAAAAGAGAGAGTAGACTGGTTGTTCTGTATAATCAAACATAGATCAAAACCTTGTGTCGGGTGCCCATGGAGAACGGGAAACAACAGGATTCACAGGAAGGCAATCCACTCCAAAAATAGAGAAACGGAGGAAGCAAGTATTAAAAAGCCTTTATCATAGTGGCTAAATCATAAAAAGAGCCAATATGTTTCGACCTCTGCAGGTCATTGTCAGGGCTTTGAAAACAAGTTTTTACATATGTTTTACACATTTTTTAAATCAGCACAAAGTAGAATACCCTTAGAAAACAAATGGAATTCTTATTTTTCCATAGGGCTTTTGAAATTTTAAAGGAAATGCATATAAATCAGACTATGAAATAATAGTATTACACAATACAAACACAAATACATGGTTTTAAACCAGGGTGTTACGTAAGTAAGCCTACATGCATGAAAATACACAGAAAAATAAAGATGAACTGAGGCACAGGCATACAGATAAAGAATTATATTCAGTCAGAGGATTTGGGGATTTAAGTTGCATAATTTTCCATAATATATCTATATATCAATATTGGTATCAGTTATCGGCCAAATTAGTTCTTTTTATCTGCATATCGGGTATATCTTGAGCTTGTATAAGTAAATAGAATTTCCTTTTTATGTAAGCAAATAGCACAGGCCTTCATCACAGAGTCAGGCAGCTCTATGCTCCCGATGCAAGTTGCATAGGGCTCCAGGAATTACACACTGGTCCTGCCAGCCCACCTTCATGTTGAGGCAGGTGTCAGTGCTCACAATTTGGATGAGAGGATGAAACAGAACTGTCCTTCAGGTCATGAAAAGAGAAAAAAACAGTGACAGTGAATTCCATAAACAGCAGTCAGATAAACTGTATACTCTCCTCTCCAAGTTTGATGTCAGCAACGTCTAATGTTGAGCTGATGTGTTAAATTGGAGTGCAACTCTCTATAGTCTGTCTGTCCTGCTGATGTTAACCGGACACTGCCAGACACCAGTCTGTCTTTACCTTGCTTGCTTATCAGCCACTTCCGGGCAGTGTCCTGTCACTGAAAGCCTGACAAAAGCGAGAGTGAAATACACCTTTATTACATTTGACAAATTAGTAAAAAAAAATATTAATTTAAGAAAACAGAATTGCAATAAAATAAGTGATACAGTTTTACATGTCACAGTAACAGTTTGCCTTCAAATATTCAGTCAAAACTAAAGAAATGAAAAATGATCTCTCTCTCTCTGTCTCTCTCTCTCTGTCTCTCTCTCTCTCCCTCCCTCTCCTTAGTTTGTAAACAACAACAGTAACTCAGAGTGAGATTCAGATTCTTTATACAATATTAATTGTACAACAAAATAAAATGTACCACAAATTACACATTTAAGTAGCTCTCAAAAACAAAAAAATGTATCCTGGGATCTGTGTATATAAAACCACAGGTGATTTCCTTCTCTTTTAGCAAAATCCTAAATGACAGAATTGTTTTTTTTTTTTTTAAACCTGGACCTTTATGCTCTGGCTTCTCCTCTAATCATCACACTGTAACCTGTTACAGGCTTTTATGCTACCATAACTACTGTACATTCACGTCAGAGGCGATTTCTCTAAGACTGCAAATGTCAAAAATTGAATGGTCAAATATGTATGGCTGTGTTAACATTTCATTGACTACAGATGCGTTAAAACACGTTCATCTCGAAGACGAGTTCGTTCAGAATCAGCTACTTATCGATGTTGTTAACTTCTCATACATTCCCGTAGCGCATTTTTCTTAAGGTGCGTTCACACCGGACCTTTTATTTTTGTCGCTAGCGACGCATTTACATATTAAGTCAATGCAAACGAGCGACTGAGCGATTAATCGCTCAGGCGAAAAATCGCTCTGTTGCTCAGTTGAGAAATCCCAAATCAACGTTCTCTCTCTTCTTGTCAGTCGCTTGTCGCTCAATGCTGATTGGCTGCCGCAGGGCTCTGTGCTTCCGTATGTGTAACTATGACAACAACTGAAACCATCCGCCGGTCCTGAGAGTAGAGAGCAAATAACTTCTGGATACGCTGACATGGCAGTGGACGTGGACAGATTAATTGTCCTTGTGTGGTCCCACAGGATCCTGTGGGACCACACAATAAATGATTATAAGAAAACTCACACCCAAGAACTTGTGTGGAGGGACATAAGCAAACAGATGGGGGTTAATGGTACGTTTTTTTTTTAAATGTTGTGTGATAGACATTCAAAAGAAACACACAAGTAAATACAGTGGAAACTGTGATCACGTTGGTCCCGAGTCAATTTGATCACTTGAGAGGTTGATTATTATAACCGATTTTTTATTATTTCACTTCATTTATTATACAGAACATCATCTAAATGCCATTTCTATAGTTTTTCAATGAGAAAATGTAACGAAACAGCAGGGTCATCAGGGCGGCTACGGCCACATCCTCTCACTCTCTTTTTTCAAAATTATCCGTCTGCACCTCGATTACGGACAGTGGTTTTCCACACAGCAGTCATTTAACTCACATGACAGAATAACAACAGTCTCAGTACAGATCAGTGGGCGCTGCTGCAGGTGTGTGTTTAACACTAGAACCTCCAAGACGGTCTGACAGACCGTTTGGTTTTTTATAATTCAAATTACTCTGTTTAAAAAAAATCTCCAATCCTCTCCTTCCATGACTTTTCCTAAATATGTGTCTTGTACGTTTTCTGAAGCTTATACGGTCCTAAAATAAAACACATAAGATTTATGAGTATTTATAGCTACCTCCACAGACCGCCGGTGAAAATGACACATTTTGCAGGGTTGTTTTCCCGCAGTTATGATTTTTTTTATTTGTTATTGTTCATACTTATATATAATGTCTGACAAAATATCTATAACACTGCGAACTGATCTCCTCCCGATAGCTGCTGGTCAGTCCAGTGCAGAAGTCACACTGGTCTCTGACAGAGCTCGCATGTCATCTCCAGGTAGAACAATTGTTGTACAGTCAAACGCTTTTCATCCATCCATGTAAAACGCAAAGAACATACAATGGTGTAGCAAAAACCCGAATGTAATAAATCTCAACAGCGAAAACACCAGTAGACAGCAGCAGCACGCCCACACCGTCTCCAGATGCACTGTCTACAGATTCTGGTAAAAATATCAGAAAACCTCGCCAAAGTACACCAAAACATAAATTTTCGTTTCCAAATATTAATTTGAAAACGAAAATATTTCTCAAAATAGGTAAATATATAACAATAACAATATAATAACAACAGTCTCAGTACAGATCAGTGGGCGCTGCTGCCGGTGTGTTTTTAGCGAACTACTGTACAGTAGTGCCGCAGATTTCTCATTGCCCACCTTGTTTGATTGAGAGTGTTGCGGTATGATTTCTCATGAATGAACGGGCATATGTCACTGTCGGGCTGGGCGATAAAACATAATGATATCCCGAAATAACGTTTCCTCGATAGAAATACAAGACGCGGTCGATAGAAAATAGATAGTTTTCTTTCATCAAATGTATTATTATAATTATATTATATTATAATGATGTATTTCTGTCGCTTGAGTGACGTCATCAGAGCGACAAGGCGAATTGTGCCAAATTGACGAGCGACTGCAGCTGAGCGACTGAGCGACAACAAAGGAGCGATATGAGCGACAGCGACAAAAATAAAAGGTCCGGTGTGAATGCACCTTTATGCGGTCTGTGGTCTATGGCATTTGCCCGTAGAAGCTGAGCGTCCATGCACTTCAATGGGACGGCATGGAACAGTTTTTTTCATTGCCTCGAAACTCGATGGTGATTGGATAAATGCCACGATTTTGTCCCGCCCCCGGACGCTCAGCGTCTCTGGGGGTGAATGGAGCTGTGGGCGGGCCTCGGCCGGGCTGGACGCTGATGATTGGAGGATCAGTCGAAAGGCTGAATCCCGTTTTGATTGACAGCTATTTGGACTAGTAGGTTCAGTCCCATCGCGGATTTGAGTCTTCTGACAGAGTCATAGCTGTCAAGTCTCCCGTTTTGGCCGGGAAACTACCGTATTTTACCCCTCTTTCCCACTGTCCTCCCGTATTAGTATTCTCTCGCAAATCTCTGTATTATAATAAAAACAACATTCCTCTGCCTCTCCAAACTGAACTTTGTCACTAGCCTCGCGACAACTGCCACCTGCAGTAGCCTGGGTGGCGGTTGTCGCGAGGTTAGTGCCGACAGCAGGAACAAACCCGGAACAACAAGAGAGAGAGATGGATGGATGTGACGAAGGAGAAGGCATTCCTGCCAAAAAAACAAAGAAGTCCTGTCAATATCTCGACAAATGGGACAGCGAATTTACTTTACTAAAGAGGAGCAGGATGGGGCACATTATGAACTGAAAATATGTTTAAGCAATAAGCCCCGAGAAGCCGTGAGTTACAGTGATTTTACAATGGCTGAGGGGCGTTCAAGTGCCCCTTAGCCGTTGTAAAATCACTGCAACTCACTGCTGAGTGGCGTTCAGTGCCTCTCCGCCGTTATAAAATCACTGTAACTCACGGCTTCTCGGGTCTTATTGCCAGAGGTGGACAGAGTACACAACTTCACTACTTGAGTAAAAGTACAGATACTCCTCGTCAAATATTACTCCAATACAAGTAAAAGTAGCTTAGTCAAAATATTACTTAAGTAAAAGTACTAAAGTATTTGCTTAAAAAATTACTTAAGTAAAAGTACTTTTAAAAAAATTCTTAGGAAATACAGGAAAGGAAAGTAGCGTTATTGTTATTCAGACGTGATTCTGCTATAGAAATGTCTACAGCTCAAAAATAAACAAATAAAGGCAAGACGCCTCAGAACACAAACTCAGCTGCATTCATCAACAAATGAAATTGCTTCATATTGCCAAGAAAACAAATTTCACCCCCAACAGTATTTTTCTCACAAAAACCCAAATTTCCTATTCTTGTAGCTACATTTGAACACATCATGCAAAAACTCAAACTCTTACCAAAAGTATTTGTCTTATTTTTAGTCAAAATGTCTCATTCCTAGTCAAAACAAATCTCAATACACTTAAAATAAGACACATCACCTAAAAAGTAACTTGTTTTAGTCAATTTTCACTTGTTTCAAGCTAATTTTCATTTGTTTTTAGCAAATTTACACTTGAAACAAGTAAAAAAATCTGCCAGTGGAGCAAGATTTTTTTTCTTTTGCTTGTAACAAGAAAAAAAAAACTTGCTCCACTGGGAAATATTTCTACTAACAGCTTTGCTGTTTGAGGTTTGAGGAAGTTGTCCCAGCCTCACTTTCTTTTGCAGGCAGCTGCAGTCAGTTCAGAATATTTTTGCTTTCTCTACATAAAAAAAGATTAAAAAAAAGGCGAATATCTTCAGTAAAATAGGCCCTACAATAACTTATATTGACATTTACAGATAAATAACTTATTGGCTAGTTTATTTTACTGATGTCATGCGTCATTGCCAAAAATGAGCCGGATAACCCACATCAAAGACAGCCCCCACCTCACTTATGCGCACACACACACACATACCTATGATGCTACAAGCACAGACAATAACGTTTAAAATGTTCATCTGCAATTAAACATACATTAAGCTGGCTAATAGCTAAGTTACATACCGTGACGTGCTTTTTCAGGTTGGAAGACGAGTTTTTGTAGGCCGTGATATAATTTGTTCGCGGTAAACACAGCAAACACTTGATCCAATACGAATCATTCTTCGTATCAAAAACCTCGAACATGTGCTTGAGATACGGCCACGGATGCTCTTGGCCAGGGGGAGTTATCGCTGCTGAAACCATCGACACCGCTATCGCATGATGTGGATGTGAACCGCCAAAGCTAAGTTTCATTTTAAGCATGACGTTGTACAGGTTCGGCAATGCGGCTAAGACAAACCATACGCAACTCAGCAGAAACAGTTTATTTTCTTTGGTAACAGAATTTAGCAAAAAAAAAAAAAAAAATCATCAGCTGACGTGAGAGCAAAAGTAGCGAGTAATGAGAGCATCAATAGAAATGTAGTGGAGTAAAAAGTACAATATTTGTCCTTCAAATGTAGTGGAGTAAAAGTAAAAGTATCCCCCCCAAAACAATAATCAAGTAAAGTACAGATACTCAAAAAATGTCCTTAAGTACAGTACTCAAGTAAATTTACTTGGTTACTGTTCACCACTGCTTATTGCTTTTATAAAACGGTTACCCTACATAAAGCCCATAAAATAAACACACACGAAAAAGAATAAACAATTTATTGGTAATAATGCAACAATAAAACTGTGAACTATTCATTCTTCCACCAAGCAAGATCGAGTGGACAGAATAGTTGCCAAGCAACACAGACGCTGCGGTCTACCAGTGGGTTACACTGATTTTACAACGGCATGGAACGCGGCTCAGCCAATCACATCTAAGGATGGGAAGCACCCGTTTTATAAACAATAAATAAATGTGCTTCATATACCCTTTGTGTTTTCATTTAGGCTGTATTATAACGTAGGAATGTTCACAGCATTTCAATGTCAACAAAGGTAGGCCTATCAGATTCTGATCACCCAACTGTAGTTAGTAAGCGGTTGACAAGTTGTTTTTAGATATCGTGTACATCTGTCTTAAAATGTAAGGGATACTGGAGCTTGGTTGGGGTGGTGGGACGGCTCGCAGCAAGCGCCGGAAAATTTCCCTTATTTTCAAATCCAAAACTTGACAGTTATGGTTCTATGGCATGTGTGTGGTTGAAAAACGGCTTCAATTACATGTTCCTTTTATAAGTTACTGCCTCGCTAAAATATGACAAATTTTATGATGTAAATTTAAAGTGAGCTTCCCCTGTTTGAAAGACCAGCAGCCACCACTGATTCACGTATATGTAGTTTTTTGTCGAGCAGTGAGCAGCACATAGGTTTAAAATCACTTCACTTGGGGTGCTTCAAAATAAAAGCATTTATCTCATTATAAAAGTATTTTACTTCACTTTTTCATAACAATTCCTTATTTAATTTTTATTGTAATAGCACTTTATTTGAATTTATTATAACAGTACTTTACTTAACCTTTTTGTAACTCTAGTTTATTTTTAGTACTTCAGTATTTAAGTAGTCTTACAGTAGTTTAGAGGAGATTTCAAAATATCAAGACATGTATCGTGTATCGGGATACAGCCTAAAAATATTGCAGTATTATTTATAGCCAATATCGCTCAGCCCTCATACTCATGCAAGAAATAAAACTTCCTCCTTACCTCCTCATAGCTGCACATCATCTTAAAACAAGATCATGATTATCCATAGAAGTTCTACTTCTACAGGATTATCACAAATCACAATCATATATCACATCTGATTGACCTTACACTGGGTCTCTAAACTCAGGTCAGCATGTGACATGTATATAATGTTTTGACATAGACTATATATACAAATCCTACAGTCATTCATATGGTTTTCTAAGTAAGTTTTCAGATTTTCAGATACATCTTCAGCATTCGTGAATATAACCATAATTAGAACCCCATATCATCAACACAATTTGCCAAATAAACACAAATTTTATTGGGGACCCACTCAAACAAGCACCTGTGGGTCCCAGGGTCTCACTACATCACTGCCAGTTCCATTCTTGTTTGGACAGACAGTTTTCAGAACTGATCTTTAAACACACTTTGCATGAGAAAGCAGATTTTAATAGTGCCAGTAGTGCCATTTACAAACAATATGACCTCAAGGTCCATTTAGTAGCTGATGTAGAGCTTTTAGTCATATCACATGACCTTTATCAGGCGAAAGCATTGTGCTAGTTGTCATAAAGTGGTAGATTTGTATATGTTTATATTTTCAGATAACGTAAAGAACTTTTTAGCCTTGCTGATTCATAAACTGAGCCTAAATTGATATTGTAGCCAAGACATGTTCACTTTTTTTTGTACAGTCATTAAGTAATTTATGTTTTTTACCTGTGTGTGAAGTAGCTTGTCATACAGGTGATTCTATTTTCTGGTTAAAATTTTTCTAGCATAAGATAGTATCATGATCAGTCTGCTGAATATGCAGACTGAAGATCAGAATCACTGGGTAAAACTATAAGACAGCATAGTTCTTTTTATTTACTCTCAAATCTTTACAAACAGCACTGGTGTGTCATCATCTGCGGTTGGATTATTGCAACTCTATTTAACTTTCAGTATGATCCTTAGTGATCATTCTGGAAAACTTAATACACACAGGCTCTGATAGCTTTTTGTCTCGTACTGTTTTCGTTCCATCAAGCTGGCATTACATAAACGTTGGTATTTGTCACTGGATATTTTGGTAACATTTTCAATGATGCCCATGTCTATAATGCATTATAAACATACTTACAATGCATTATAATCTGCTTTTAAGCACTGTATAAGTATAGTTACAGGTGTACTCATAAATATTCATAATGCTTTACAACAATAATCATACACATTATAAAGCATTTTGTAACGACTTATAAAGTATCATAGTATGTCATAATTGCTGGTCACTCAGATTTTCTTTTGCGAGGATCATTGTGTATTGTAAGTCTCCTTGTTCTAATAGATTATGATCACCATTATGATGCATTATAATGTGATTGTGAGTTACTCTACGTGGTCATTGGGTGCTTTAAGTGAAGTAACAAAATTCCTGAGCTACCGGCAGATATAAGATGGTTATAAGTCACTCTAACTGATCATTGTTTGCCTTAGTTAAAGTGAAAAAACTCACTCTGAAGACTAAATAGACTCAGATTATTGATAATAGCTGGAACAGTTCTACTTGTAGCTTTACTTTTATGCTAACGTTTGAACAAAGTGACTCCTTTAAAAGACAGATAAAAATCATGTACTGGTTACCACTTTGTAAATCTCAATTTAAAGGGATATTTCACTTTAGTAGAACTTGTCAAAAATTAGCAGTCTTACCTCTATCTAAAGTAGACTTGTACCGATTACAATTTTTTGGGCCGATCCCGATTTCCGATTTGCAGAGCGTTTGGATGGCCGATACTGATTTTGGCCGATTCCGATTTCATTTTTTTCAAACCATTTTACAGCCCAGAAGATATTACAATATTTTCCCTTTTTAGAACATTTTAACCAAGATACAACCAGCTTTTCAGTAATCATCTCAAACAAACAAAAACAGTGACACAGGTCGCGGCACAGTGCAGCAGTGAGATCTGCAACTTCCTCCTCCTCTCTTTTGATGTGTGTGCGTGAATGATTAAGGTGAGAAGCTGCCCATGTTTCACTGACATATATTTATCACAATATTATCCACTGTGCTCCCAACAGCGGAATCTCGCCATGTCTCAACTCAAGCATGAAGTAGAACTTAAAACCATTCGTGTAAATGAGCAATATTCCTCAATTTATCAGTTCTCCGCACACCGTTTCCTCATTCAAACAAATGTCTCACATTATAACAATATGTCATCACGTTATAAGGTGAAACGTTTCACCGTATAACACGATAAATAGTATATAGTTATGTTATTATATGAAGCGTCTGTTGCGCAAGATAATATAACTTTGGTTTATGAAGAGATGAGGTGGAGCCCTCTCCTCTCCTCTTATATGCTTTACTCACAACTGTGTGAATTGACCTGGATATGAAGCGTCTGTAGCGCCAAACAATATAAAGGTAGTTTCTAAAGAGCTGAGACAAAAAAAAAAAAAACACTTGGCAGCGGCTGTCATATTTCAGCAGCTGCTAGTTGCACATAGGGGAAACGCTGTGCATATTTGTAAGAATTGAGTGTAAAGCTATTTTTCCTTTTGTTTATTTCAGAACCACACACATACACACTTGTTGTGAACCTCCTGCATTGAAAATGAAAGTATCCTCTCGAACCTGATTATCTGGCCGGAATCATTTACTCCATAGTTGTCCTACCCAAAGGACCCTGAGGTCCCCTTCCTCACATCGCCCAAGGAGTGAGTTATGTGTGTGTGTGCGCCGCTGGTGTTACACAATGTCAGTCATGCAGCGTGACGGGAATTTGACCGATGTGTTAATCGGCATATTTGAGACTGACCGGCCAGTCGCCGGTCATGGCCGATCACGTGAGAATCGGCCCGATTCCGAGCACTGCCGATTAATCGGAGCAAGTCTAATCTAAAGTCTTCTTCAAAGGAGCTAGTGACCACTGCTGTCCCTGTCACCAGCTGTCACCACCATTCCTCTTATGTGTAAGGCTCCTCCTTCACTTCCATTCGTTACATATAATATTATTAACAAACAATACAGCAATATTATTGTGTGTGATATTTCTCTGAGTCAGGTTGAGGTACTTGTGGATTTTTTTAGATAACATGGCCATTTTCAAATTGTAAATATAGGAACTATTTCCCACTTGAGGTGTATTTTGACCAACTACCAACTTCTCACAGAATGTAAAGACAAAGCAATTATAAAGTAGTACGATACCTGACCTTCTAAGTCATTATTAAATGCTTTATGTTGTATAAGGATTATTGTCATAAAGCATGATGAATATTTATGAATGCTTATAAATATACTTATACAATGCTATATGCAGATTAAAACACATTCTAAGTATGATTAAAATGCATTACAGACATAACAAGTGTTAGAGATATTTCCTACCTTCTATAGACTGAATCACCATGTTTTTTTTTTACATTAACTTCTGGGTAGAAAATCCTCATGTCCGATACATAAAATCAAATTGTGCTGAGCAAACGCTGCCTCAATTAGTTCGTTTTTAGCTACAAAGAAAAGGCCCATGAATAAAAGGTCAATATCAGTTTAAGTGTAAACTATATTTAGAGTATTTTAACAGCTTTACCTTGCCGTCAGACAGTCTTTGTCAACAGGGGTTTGAAATTGTTCCATCAGAGCTAGCAGACTCCATTGACAAAAACAATAATTTAACTTAGCAGAACACTGAGTTGCTGATCCACTGCAGCCTCGGTTGGTTTGTTTATAAGATGAAGCAGAGTAAATATTCAGTTATAGTGTGCGCTTTTTTCAGGTCGCCAATACACATTGAAATCAATAGCCAGTTTTCTACTACGAGGTAATTGTTGTTGTTAGGGTGACGTCACAGTGATTTGGTCTATACGACTGAGAAACCTCCAGACACAGATCCCAGTAAGTCTCTCTCACTGAAATATCACTGCTCCTAGTCTTGGTTTCTTTGTTGGCAGTTACTTGTTGTCCTTCATGATCAATATCTGTCTGCTTTGTGTCATTCATGCTACTTATTAATTCCTTAACGTATATAATTGTTTTCTTAATTTGCAAAAAATTTGTCTAGTCAGCATCTTTTGACCGTGAAAATTGTAGCCCTTTTGAAACCTTCCAGCAGCGTCACGGCTTTACACTACCATTACTAAAGTACCAACAACTGTCTAATGACTGTCGATGCAGGTGACTTGGTGGAGCCTTTGACACACCAGATCACAGTGTTCTTTCTGACATATCTCGGCATTGGGTGGCTGTATTGGATACTGCATGAATTACTGAAGTTTAGCTCTCTTCTGTCAGATGAGAAGTTCTGTTTATCTGTGAATAACTATACCTCCTTTTTTTTTAATGTCATGTATGGTGTGCCTCAAGGGTCACTTTTAGGTCCTATTGTGTTCCTTATAAATGCTTTCCCTGGGTCATATCTTTTATCGTCATGGCATCTTTTTACTCTGTTATGCCTGTGACTCTTAGTTGTAGCTCCTTGTTAGGCCCACTGTCTGTCCTCAGTATGCCGAGTTCTCTACATCATTGCATGGTTGATGAATTATATACTGCATATCATTAATTTAAATTGTGAGCATAATACCACAAGACTTAGTTTTATTCCCTTCATGCTGTGATTTACTTGTCAATCAAAAAACTCTCTAGGCCTTTAATCAGACCTAAGACCACATCATACATGTTAAAGCATTTTAACACTGGCTACAGCAAGGTGTATTTGAACATCTTATTGATTAGTCGTAAGGCTACATGCCCTGGCCCCTTGCTATATTTCAGACCTTTCAACCCCATAAGAGCCTGTGCAGAGATTTACCAGTTTTAGGCCCCGTGTCCACCAAAGCATTTTTTCCAAGCTGAAAATGTAAGGCGCTCCTTAAGAAATGCCCAGCTGGGAGCTTTTTAAGAACACTTTGGAGGTGCAGCGTTTTTTTTTTTTCAGCTGAGGCATTTCATTTGTGTCTTATTGCTTTGATACTGAGTATCCGCAGAAGTAAACATGTTGGCATGTGGTAGAGTATTTACTTTGGATGTAGGGAAGGCTGAAGCGTGCAGGGAGAGAGGACGGAAACACCAATCTGTACGGGCCCATGAGAGGAAACCTGATATATGCATTATATTAACATATTTTTCCTCCATTGTTGTTGTTCAGCATTTGTACATGTAAGATTTAATGGTTTGTCTTTGCGGTATATGCCCCTCCTCCACTGTGATTGAACAGCTGAAGTGGCAGTGATGAGTGCAGTGTTTGAGTTGAACATTTTTCAACTCTTACTGCTCAGAATGAGCATATATATATATAGCTACAGTACAGGCCAAAAGTTTGGACACACCGTCTCATTCAATGCGTTTTCTTTATTTTCATGACTATTTACATTGTGGATTCTCACTGAAGGCATCAAAACTATGAATGAACACATGTGGAGTTATGTACTTAACAAAAAAAGGTGAAATAACTGAAAACATGTTTTATATTCTAGTTTCTTCAAAATAGCCACCCTTTGCTCTGATTACTGCTTTGCACACTCTTGGCATTCTCTCCATGAGCTTCAAGAGGTAGTCACCTGAAATGGTTTTCCAACAGTCTTGAAGGAGTTCCCAGAGGTGTTTAGCACTTGTTGGCCCCTTTGCCTTCACTCTGCGGTCCAGCTCACCCCAAACCATCTCGATTGGGTTCAGGTCCGGTGACTGTGGAGGCCAGGTCATCTGCCGCAGCACTCCATCACTCTCCTTCTTGGTCAAATAGCCCCTACACAGCCTGGAGGTGTGTTTGGGGTCATTGTCCTGTTGAAAAATAAATGATCGTCCAACTAAACGCAAACCAGATGGGATGGCATGTTGCTGCAGGATGCTGTGGTAGCCATGCTGGTTCAGTGTGCCTTCAATTTTGAATAAATCCCCAACAGTGTCACCAGCAAAACACCCCCACACCATCACACCTCCTCCTCCATGCTTCACAGTGGGAACCAGGCATGTGGAATCCATCCGTTCACCTTTTTCGCCGTCTTACAAAGACACGGCGGTTGGAACCAAAGATCTCAAATTTGAACTCATCAGACCAAAGCACAGATTTCCACTGGTCTAATGTCCATTCCTTGTGTTTCTTGGCCCAAACAAATCTCCTCTGCTTGTTGCCTCTCCTTAGCAGTGGTTTCCTAGCAGCTATTTGACCATGAAGGCCTGATTCACGCAGTCTCCTCTTAACAGTTGTTCTAGAGATGGGTCTGCTGCTAGAACTCTGTGTGGCATTCATCTGGTCTCTGATCTGAGCTGCTGTTAACTTGCGATTTCTGAGGCTGGTGACTCGGATGAACTTATCCTCAGAAGCAGAGGTGACTCTTGGTCTTCCTTTCCTTGGTCGGTCCTCATGCGTGGCAGTTTCGTTGTAGCGCTTGATGGTTTTTGCGACTCAGTAGCAGTAATCAGAGCAAAGGGTGGCTATTGAAGAAACTAGAATATAAAACATGTTTTCAGTTATTTCACCTTTTTTTGTTAAGTACATAACTCCACATGTGTTCATTCATAGTTTTGATGCCTTCAGTGAGAATCTACAATGTAAATAGTCATGAAAATAAAGAAAACGCATTGAATGAGAAGGTGTGTCCAAACTTTTGGCCTGTACTGTACATATATATATGTATGTGTGTGTATATATATATATATATATTTATTTATATATATATGTATTTATTTATATATATATATATATATATATATATATAGAAATAAATAAATATATACACACATACATCATGTGTATATATCTTGGGTTGGGTTCGCACTTACAAATCAGAAAGGCTGGGCTCTGTTATAACTGTCTCAGACTCAGGTGGGATTCGGTCAGGAAAATGCACTCTATTGTGGGCTGGCTACACCGTTTGCCTGTACCAGGACTGTCGTAGCTAACGTTTGGTGTCTTTGCTCGCAGCAACATGTTTTGCATGGAGGTGATGCCGTAGGCTTGAAGTGCTGCGGTGATAAGAAAACTCTTTGTTGCACAATTTGCATACAACCATGCTCTTATCAAAGCTGCCATGGGGAAGTTTTTTTCAAAAAACTCTCCACCCAACAAGCCAAGCAATGTGGTCTCTTCTTCTAGTGCTGTTCACCACACTTTCTTGTGTGCTGACGTCACTCAATGCATTGTGTGCATCTTCTTAGCGCGTGCAAAGAAACGTCCCATAGAAGTCCCAGCCCTAACACATTATGTGGGGGTACTGCAGGAGTATGGGGTACCAGGCTCGCTGCTACGTGCCATCTGGTTCCTGTATGACCAAAGTGAGAACTGCATCCGCATAGTTGGTGTAAAGTCAAACACGTTCTCTGTGGGTGTTGGCCTCTGCCAAGGCTGTCCCTTGTCACCAATCCTGTTTGTGATTTTCATGGACAGGATCTCGAGGCACAGCTGGGGGGAGGAAGGGGTCCGGTTTGGGGACCTCAGAATTGCATCTCTGCTTTCGCAGGTGGTGTGGCTCTGCTGGCCTCATCACACTGTGACCTCCAGCACACACTGGAGCAGTTTGCAGCCGAGTGTGAAGCGGTCTGGGTGAGAGTCAGCACCTCCAAATCTGAGGCCATGGTTCTCTGCTGGAAACCAGTGGATTGCCCCCTCCGGGTTGGGGTAAAGTTACTGCCTCAAGCGAGGGAGTTCAAGTATCTTGGGGTCTTGTTCACAAGTGAGGGTAGAATGGAGCGTGAGATGGATCGGCGGTTTGGGGTAGCTTCTGCAGTGATGCGGGCGCTGCGCCGGGCCGTCGTGGTGAAGAGGGAGCTGAGCTGGAAGGCGAAGCTTTCGATTTACTGGTCCATCTACATCCCAACCCTCACCTATGGTCATGAGCTCTGGGTAGAGACTGAAAGAATGAGATCGCGGATACAAGCGGCTGAAATGAGTTTCCTCCATGGGGTGGCTGGGCTCAGCCTTAGAGATAGGGTGAGGAGCAGCCGCTGCTCCTTCGCATCGAAAGGGGTCAGTTGAGGTGGTTCGGGCATCTGATCAGGATGCCGCCTGGGTGCCTCCCACTGCAGGTGTTCCAGGCACGTCCCACTGGTAGGAGGCCCCAGGGCAGACCCAGAACACACTGGAAGGATTACATATCTCACCAGGAAGAGCTGGAAAGTGTTGCTGGGGAGAGGGATGTCTGGGGTGCTTTGCTCGGCCTGCTGCCCCCGCTACCCGGCCCCGGATAAGCGGATGAAAATGGATGGATGGATGGATTTATATATATGTGGTCAAGTTTGTTTTAAGTTATATTCCAACATTCACTCCTGGCCCAGCAGCATCCTCTTACTCAGTTTCAGCAAAAGAGGTCCTAATATGATATTCAAAAAAAAAAAAAAACTACGAAAACAAATCTAAACATGTTCATTGGTTTGCTGAGAAGCTGCACAAAATGTTCCTATGACCATTTACAACTTTGATTGGTTTTAATGTACATAACTGTAAGTCTGGTGGGACGTGGGATGTTTTGCTGCTTTTACATAACAGAATAATGTGGGACTTCTATTGTGAAGAATCTGTAAGGAATGAAGTGTGCTTATTACCAAAGTAGCAGAACTTTGCTAGCAGCTTTTCTTCAGTGAAGACAAGTCTCCTAAGGGAGAAAAGTGAAAGCAGAAACAGCCACAGTGAGATGTTAGATGAAGAGCTGCAGACAAAAGGCTCTTACTGCACCTCTGCAAACAGCTCATTTCTAACAGGCACACTTCTTTCACCCGCCTTCTGTGTGATGGAAAAACACTCAACAACAAGATAACAGAGGACTTAGAAGAAGAAGCTTTATTGTCACTGCAATAAATATAGTGAAATTTCGTTCGGTGCTCTCTTGTAGCAGCTACAATGTCCTTGTCATAAAATATACTGGGGGGGTCATGGTTCTTGCAGCAGTCTCTTCACAGCCATGGGGAAGAAGCTGTGTGTCAGTCTGTTGGTGCGGGCTCTCATGACTCTGAGTCTGCCAGAGGGAAGGCTGGTGAATAGAGAGTGTCCTGGGTGGGCGCGGTCATTCCGAATCTTTGTGGCCCGTCGGAGGAGACCGCTGGAATAGATCTCCTCTAGGCGTGGAAGTGGGGAGCCGATGATCCACTCAGCCGTCTTGATGACCCGCTGCAGTTGTTTCTTTTCAGATGCAGTGCAGCTGGCATACCACACCGTACAGCCATAGGTGAGGACACTCTCTATTGTGCAGTTGTAGAAGTTTTTCAGCAGAGGTGGAGGGAGTTTGTTCCTCCTCAGTGTTCTCAGAAAGAAGAGACGCTGCTTGGCCTTTTTGATGATGTGGGTGGTGTTCACAGTCCAGCCCAGGTCCTCCGAGATGTGCAGGCCAAGAAACTTGAAGCTGGTGACCCATTCCACTTCCTCCCCATTGATGCTCAGGCCTGAGTGCAGTGTGGTCCTCGACTTCCGGAAGTCAATAATGACTTCTGTTGTCTTCTTGGTGTTGAGGTTGAGCTGGTTGTCACTGCACCAGGCTGCCAGTGCTTGGACCTCCTCCCTGTATGGTGTCTCATAACCGTTGTTGATGAGCCCCACAACGGTTGTATCATCCGCAAATTTGACAAGGGTGTTGGAGCCGTGAGTAGTGACACAGTCATAAGTGTACAGTGTGTACAAGACTGGACTCAGCACACAGCCCTGAGGAACACCAGTATTGAGGACGATGGTGGAGGTGCCCATTCTGACATGCTGGGGTCTGTTAGTCAGGAAGTCCTTGATCCACAGACAGAGGGAGGCTCCAAGTTGTAGTGTCTGCAGTTTTTTGATGAGTCTGCTGGGGCTGATGGAGTTAAATGCCAAGCTGAAGTCAACAAACAGCATCCTGATATACAGTACAGGCCAAAAGTTTGGACACACCTTCTCATTCAATGCGTTTTCTTTATTTTCATGACTATTTACATTGTAGATTCTCACTGAAGGCATCAAAACTATGAATGAACACATGTGGAGTTATGTACTTAACAAAAAAAGGTGAAATAACTGAAAACATGTTTTATATTCTAGTTTCTTCAAAATAGCCACCCTTTGCTCTGATTACTGCTTTGCACACTCTTGGCATTCTCTCCATGAGCTTCAAGAGGTAGTCACCTGAAATGGTTTTCCAACAGTCTTGAAGGAGTTCCCAGAGGTGTTTAGCACTTGTTGGTCCCTTTGCCTTCACTCTGCGGTCCAGCTCACCCCAAACCATCTCGATTGGGTTCAGGTCCAGTGACTGTGGAGGCCAGGTCATCTGCCGCAGCACTCCATCACTCTCCTTCTTGGTCAAATAGCCCTTACACAGCCTGGAGGTGTGTTTGGGGTCATTGTCCTGTTGAAAAATAAATGATCGTCCAACTAAACGCAAACCGGATGGGATGGCATGTCGCTGCAGGATGCTGTGGTAGCCATGCTGGTTCAGTGTGCCTTCAATTTTGAATAAATCCCCAACAGTGTCACCAGCAAAACACCCCCACACCATCACACCTCCTTCTCCATGCTTCACAGTGGGAACCAGGCATGTGGAATCCATCCGTTCACCTTTTCTGCGTCTCACAAAGACACGGCGGTTGGAACCAAAGATCTCAAATTTGGACTCATCAGACCAAAGCACAGATTTCCACTGGTCTAATGTCCATTCCTTGTGTTTCTTGGCCCAAACAAATCTCCTCTGCTTGTTGCCTCTCCTTAGCAGTGGTTTCCTAGCAGCTATTTGACCATGAAGGCCTGATTCGCGCAGTCTCCTCTTAACAGTTGTTCTAGAGATGGGTCTGCTGCTAGAACTCTGTGTGGCATTCATCTGGTCTCTGATCTGAGCTGCTGTTAACTTGTGATTTCTGAGGCTGGTGACTCGGATGAACTTATCCTCAGAAGCAGAGGTGACTCTTGGTCTTCCTTTCCTGGGTCGGTCCTCATGTGTGCCAGTTTCGTTGTAGCGCTTGATGGTTTTTGCGACTCCACTTGGGGACACATTTAAAGTTTTTGCAATTTTCCGGACTGACTGACCTTCATTTCTTAAAGTAATGATGGCCACTCGTTTTTCTTTAGTTAGCTGATTGGTTCTTGCCATAATATGAATTTTAACAGTTGTCCAATAGGGCTGTCGGCTGTGTATTAACCTGACTTCTGCACAACACAACTGATGGTCCCAACCCCATTGATAAAGCAAGAAATTCCACTAATTAACCCTGATAAGGCACACCTGTGAAGTGAAAACCATTTCAGGTGACTACCTCTTGAAGCTCATGGAGAGAATGCCAAGAGTGTGCAAAGCAGTAATCAGAGCAAAGGGTGGCTATTTTGAAGAAACTAGAATATAAAACATGTTTTCAGTTATTTCACCTTTTTTTGTTAAGTACATAACTCCACATGTGTTCATTCATAGTTTTGATGCCTTCAGTGAGAATCTACAATGTAAATAGTCATGAAAATAAAGAAAACGCATTGAATGAGAAGGTGTGTCCAAACTTTTGGCCTGTACTGTATGTGTTGGGGCTTTCAATGAGGCTGAGAGCTGTGTGGAGGGCGATGGAGATGGCGTCGTCTGAGGATCTGTTGGACCTGTAGGCGAACTGATGTTGATCAAAGCCAGGTGGGATGTGGGCCTTGACATGCTGTAACACCAGTCTCTCCATACATTTCATGATCACCGGTGTCAGGGCCACAGGCCAGTAATCATTCAACCCTGTGATGGCAGAGGATTTGGGCACAGGGATTATGGTGGCAGTTTTCAGGCAGGTGGGGACTGTGGCTTGCTGCAGTGAATGGTTGAAGATGTTAGTGAATACTGCAGCAAGCTGGTGAGCACATGATTTCAGCACTTGAACTGTGGATCAGCCCACTGCTTTTAAACATCACCAACTAAAGACAAGCCGTCATCAGTTTAAGGACAATACTACCTAAATTAAGCATTCCAATATAATAATTCCATGGCCTAGGAAAGTTCAATCAAAATTTGTGAACAGGAGCTACTCTTATCAAAGCCAGAAACCAGAGAAGGAAGTCTCAAACTTGTGATGTCATAGGGTATTAAGTCTGGAGCTGCTTCATAGACAGTGAATGAGAGACTGATTTTGTGGACCCACACAATGTTTTTCTTTTTTATACCCAAATGAGCTTTATTTCACTGTATTTATTGCAGTGACAATAAAGCTTCTTCTTCTTATTCTGTAGTAGTGTTTAAGGTTTAAGGTTTTTATTGTCAATTGCATGCTTGCACATGAAACAAAATTTGTACTAAGGTCCAGCAGCATACAATACATAAATCTAAAATAAACTATAATAGATAGTAAGACTAAAATAACAATACAATAAAAATACACTAAACACTAAAATATATAATAAATAGTGCAGTGGAGTTAAAAAAGCAGCGTTAAAAACAAGGCAGCGTGTTGTGACACAGTAAGGCAGAGATGAAACTGCATTCAGTGAGGTATGGAGTTCATCAGTCAGCCTCTGAGTAGAAGCTGCATTTGAGCCTGGTTGTTCTGGACTTGATTCTCCGCAGCCTCTTACCCGAGTGAAGGGATTCAAACAGTCCATGGGCTGGGTGGGTAGAGTCCCCCATGATGCAGGCCGCACTGCTCCTGCACCTGCTGGTGTAAATGTCCTCAATGGAAGGAGGGCTGCTGTGGGTGATTTTCTGGGCAGTTTTCACCACCCTCTGCAGCGCCTTCCTGTCAGCATCAGAGCAGTTCCCGTACCAGGTGGTGATGGAGAAGGTGAGTGTACTCTTCACCACACACTTTTAGAAAGCCAGCCTGCCTCAGGCTCCTGAGAAAATAAAGGCGTTGGTGGGCCTTCTTTAAGATGTTGGAGGTGTTTATGGTCCACTTCAAGTCCCTGGAAATGTGGACTCCAAGGTACTTGAGGCTGTGACCGCCATTGTGGGATATCAGTCCCACTACTGCTGTGTTGTCTGCAAATTTCACAATATGGTTGCCTGGGTGTTTGGCTGAGTAGTCATATGTGAATAGTGTGTACAGAAGGGGGGTCAGGACACATCCTTGGGGGGAACCAGTGTTGAGGATGATGCAGGAGGACAAGATGCCATGGATCTTTACTGTCTGAGGTCACTGTGTCAAAAAGTCCAGGACCCAGTTGCAAAGGGAAGGTGTTAGTCCGAGCAGCAGTAGTTTGCTGGCAAGAGTCTGTGGGACGATTGTATTGAACGCAGAGCTGAAGTCCAGAAAAAGCAGCCTGACATAGGAATCCCCACTCTCCAGGGGGGTGAGAGCAGTGTGTATAACTGATGACACTGCATCTGATGTAGAGCGGTTCTTTCTGTAGGCGTACTGTTGTGGATCTGTGTTGATGTCAATATTGTTCCTTATGTGGACCATGACTAGCCGCTCCAAGCATTTTATGATTATCGGGGTCAGAGCCACCGGGCGATAGTCATTCATGATTTCAGCTGCTGCACTTTTGGGCACCGGGATGATGGTAGAAGTCTTCAGACACACAGCCTGGGAGAGTGAGATGTTGAAAATGTCTGTCCATACTTCTGTGAGCTCATGAGCACAGTCCCTCAGCCCCCTTCCCGGGATATTGTCTGGGCCTGCTGCTTTCCGGGGGTTAATGCGCTGCAGTGTCCTCCTCACATCCCCAGCAGATACAGACAGGGGCAGCTCACCTGGTGGAACAGTGAGCCTTGAGCTGAGGGAGGAGTTGTTGGAGGCTTCAAAGCGGGCGTAAAATGTGTTTAGGGCATCAGGGAGAGAGAAGTCCTCGGGGCATTTAACGTCATTCTTGTTGTAGTCTATGATGGTATTTATGCTCTTCCACATGCTCCGGGGGTCATTTGTGGTTTGCTCTTTTAATTCCAGCCTCCAGATTCCTCCTTGCTACGCTCAGTTAGGGGTGGGAATCGAGAACTGGTTTCTACTCAGAACCGGCTCCAACTAATCAATTCCATCGGAATTGTACGCCTCCAACGTTATCGATTCTTCTTGACGATTCCCTCATTTCCGGTTTTCTCGAAATTTTTTGTCGCGGTGTATTGCGTCAGTCTCTCTGCGACGACTCAGACCTTCAAAGAGGACCTATTATACTCATTTTCGGGCCTTTGTATTGATAGTTGGACTCCTATAGAGCAGCCATACACGATTACCCGTACCAAAAGCTTTATAGATCCTTGGGACGCTGTGTCTCTCACTGCATCACTTCCTTATATTTCCCGCATCCCACAAAAACGGTCTGTTTCATTTACTCCACCCCCCCAGCTCCGAGCCCACTCCGCTGTGATTGGTCACACTTCCGAGGACTTCCGAAGAGCTGCCGAGCGCTGCCGAGCCCCACCTCCTTATTTTGCCGGTGCGGAAGTTGAGAGAATTTCACTTTTGAAAATGTCAACTTTTGAAATACAGCCGTATGTGTTAAATCCCGAATCCGATCCGGATGTAGAGACTGAACAGCCTGAAGTTTCTCAAGTACAGAGGTTACTTCAAAACGTCTCCGAATGGTAAGTAACGTTAGCCTTTAGCCGTAGCTTGTGGTTGTCATTACCTGCTTACCTCTGCGGCGTATTCCTGGGCATGCCAAGTTAAGTCTGGCACGCACTGACGTCAATGTGACTGCTCTGTTTAAAAAAGACAGTAAAACACAGCGTGCAGAGCCATCCAAAACAGCTTGCAGGGCTCTTGTCCTACTGCATAAAGTTCATTATTTGACGCTTTGGCATCGTTTAACACGAGTATCTCACATTGTAACAACATTTATAGGTCAGAAAAGTGGAAAAGCATAATAGTTCCCCTTTCAAACAACGAGGCAGCATCATGGAGAGGAGGAAGCGATCCAAAGTCTGGCTCCATTTCACCAAACGCGATTAAAATGCTGCCATGTGTAATCAGTGCAATGCTTTAAAAATAAAATGGTTGCTTTTGGTGCAGAAGACTGTGTGGAAGTCCTTTTTTGCCACTCAATGAACTACTCAGGAATCGGTAAGAGAACTGATAAGGAATTGGATCAATAGGCAGAATCGACAATGGCATTGATATTGATAAAAACTTATCAATTCCCACCCCTACACTCAGTGCTGATGTGTCTCCAGATCTGAAAGCTGCATCCATTGCCTTCAGGAGACGCCGCACCTCTCCCTTCATCCAGGGTTTCTGATTGGGGCCGATGGTGATCTTCCTGGTGACTGTGACATCATCAATACATTTACCGATGTAACCACAAACAGCTGACGCATAGCCCTCCAGCTCAACCCTGCCCTCACTGGTCACAGCCTCTCTGAAGATCTGCCAGTTGGTTCGCTCAAAGCAGTCCTGAAGCATGGGAACAGCTGTACTGGGCCATACAGTGATGTTCTTCTGTGTGGGCTTATTGTGTCTGAGCACAGGATGATGAGCAGGAATCAACATGATGGAAATGTGGTCGGAGAAACCCGGGTGGGGGCGGGGCACCGCTCTGTATGCCTCCTGTCTGTTGGTCTATACCTGGTCTAGCGTGTTGTTTCCCCCAGTTGCTATGGAGACGTGCTCATAGAACTGAGGCAGAGTGTCTGTCAGCTTAGCATGGTTTAAGTCTCCCGCTACCATGAAGAATGCCCCCGGATGTTTGTTCAGGAGCTCACAGATGTGGTCATATAGTTCCCCAAGAGCCACGTTAGCATTAGCACTCGGGGGAACATACACAGTCACTATGAACACAACTGTGAACTCCTGCAGCAGATAGTGTGGCTGGCACCTCAGCGTCAGATATTCCACTGCCTCGGAACAATGACTGCTTACCAGAGAACAGTAGCCCCTCCATCTGGTAAGCTGCGTCGGGCATGTTGTTGATACACCATGTCTTCATAAGCAGAAGTGCACAGCATTTGTTCATCTCTGTGTAACTGCTCATTCGGAGTCTCATTAAGTCCATTTTATTGTCCAGCCAGCTAACATTTGCCAGAAAGGGTCTGTTGGTAGCTTTTAGCCTGGCTTGCAGGCTGGCTCGTTTGCCCCTCTTCTGCCTCCGGGCACACTGCTTCCTTCTTCCTCTCAGCCTGTGTGTTTCCCTTCTCCAGCCCGCTGTTCTCAGAAGCCTCAATCTGCCTAACGCTACCTTGCGCTCAGATTTAATCACCACACTGGGACTCAGGTGTTGGAGTAGTCCCGAAAAACTGTACTTGACCACATACTTAACTGTGTATCCCATGTTATTAAGTACTGTCACTGGTAACTGAGAAGCCCCTGCACTGCCGCGCACCGCCAATCTTCTGTTTCTCAGTTGTCAAACAGAAAATGTACTCATATACTCATAATGTGATGTCACTTCAGTGACCACTGGGTGTGCAGTCTTTCTTGTTACTTTTTTTTTTACACCCTCACACTTAAGCAATTTTACAACTGCAACTTTCTTGACTTGCAAAATGATCATTTAAATTCATGGCACGTCTCAAACAGGATAAAAAAAATATGTCTCTTGCTGTAACTACCCTACATATTTTTATTGAGATAGGTCCCATGGAGATCCACCAGAAGGGAACCACTGCCTCTCTGTGACTGGGGTCTGTATGATATGTGGTCAGTAGATGTATGGTTATATAAACCTCTTATTTCTCCAAACGGGTTTATGTGTCTGCATCACTTTCATTTGAGATTTGATTCAATTTGAACTCTAATCACTCAGTTGCCAATCACATGTTGTCCAATGTTTAGACAGAATTGTCAACTCGTTACGCTATATCATTTCTATCGTCAGCCTCACATTGTGTCCACTCTAATCAATGTCCCTGGGGGAGGGGGGTTGATTTTCCCCAACCAGTCACTGGAGACCAACCAATACACCTGAATGTAACGTCATTTTAAGTCCACACTGATGCATAGCCATGGCAACTGCTGTGGTTTTAGGAGTGGAGTGGAGCGAAGTAAAACAAACTACGATGTCGAGTGTTACTGAAAAGACATGTCGATGTTAATAGCGTTCGCTATACTTATTGGTCTTGGTACACCATTTGACAACAGCTTGACGATGGCATTAGTCCCGCCAGTGACGCTGACTGGCTAATAGTTAGTTCCCCTTATTTCAACTGATAAACGGCTGTTTGGTGTCACAATTTCAGATGAATTAGTCAACTCGGTAGAGTGAGCAGGTTTAAAGAACTCAACCCAGGCAAACCCATGTGGTCTTTGTGCAATCCAGATTGTGATGCATCTACACAGAAGATGTTTCAGCAGTTGTCCAACTCGCGCGCATCTGACAGAACAGATATGCTTTTATCTTTAATCAATACAGCTGTCTACACATGTGGGGTGACAGTTCAACTTTTACTTGTGCTATATGTGCCTGAACATAATCCAATGCACATTACGCTTCGACACTACTCTACAACTACTGTGACTCAGAGTGTGTCCGACTCGCTACAGCTCAATACTGCGCATGACACGGGAATAGAAAGAGTATGAGAATGTTATACACAAATTAAAGTACTGTTACTTGAAACATTTTTACTCAAGTACAGTTGCGTAAAAATGTACTTAAATAAAAGTAAGTAGTGGCTCCATTAAAAATGTCATTTGTTCCTTCCATCTCTGCCCTGAGTGTGAACACTGACAGTAGCTGCTCTGTTTCTGTGGTGCTCGCAGTTTTCCTCCTCCAACATGATGTGAGCCTGAGTCCAGCTACCAGCTACCCATTTATTCAACTGTGTATATGTGTTTGCGTTTGATTGCTCTTATCCTGTGTATTTCTGCACACTACAACAGGCCAGTTTGTGCCATGGCAGAAACAGGTCTGACTGTGGTCATGACCAACAGTTGCCAGCTGTGGTCAGTCAGTGGCTCAGTATGTGACGGTGGTGTGTAGAGCAGCCTCAGCCTATAGCCTGTCTCATCGTGCCCAACACTTTACACTGTGTTGCAGGTATTATTTTGATTGGCTCTGATAAACTACAGTTCTTTCATTTACACACACAGAGGATCACATGTCGTGTTCAGACGCTTTCTTTGATACACATACACACTTAGTTGCCAGTTAGGTACACATATCTAAAACTAATGTAGTCTAATACAGCAGTAATGCAATAGAGTGCCCTCGGAATGAATCCTAAAACCCAGAAATGAGCTAGCATTTCAGCGCTCCTGGTTCCCTTGTCTCAAAGTCAGTTGTTGTTTTTGAATGTGTTTTTGGTTAGATGTCTGTGTGTCCATTTTGTGAAGATTATCTTGCTGAACAATAATAATAATAATAATGATAATAACTTCAATTTATATAGCACCTTTCAGAAAACCCAAGGACACTTTACACTGATAGTCACAGAAATAACAGACACGACAAACAACTGGAAAAGACAACAGAGACTATGCTGGATGGGTGGGGCTAAGAGAGGTTGTAAGCTGCAGTGAACAGGTGGTGTTTAAGGAGTTTTTTGAAATTGTCTATGGATGAGGCATTGCGGATGTCAGCAGGGAGAGAGTTCCAGAGGGTCGGTGCTGCCACACTGAAGGCTCTGTCCCCGAAAGTCCGTAGTCTGGTGTTCGGAGTGGAGAGCAGACCAGCATCTGAAGACCGGAGGTTCCGTGATGGGGTGTAAGGGTGGAGGAGGTCTGAGGGGTACTAGGGTGCAAGGAGGGATTTAATAAAATAAGACATGCAAGTATCATAAACATTTGTTTGCCACAGAGATTATTTTCTGCAATAATTTAAAAGGCAATTGAAAAATTCCATAGGCCTTTTGAAGGGAATCAGGGTGACTCTAACTTCTGTGTTGGCCTACAGAAAATATCATCCCTGGAGCACTCTTTCCTTTTTTGTGAAAGGTGTGATGGTCAGTTTGTGGTAAAACTGTTTTAAAAAATGTGGATTCAAATGTGTGGCCATTTTGGCTGATATAGTGCTGTTAAATAATACTGCATTTCAATGAGAAGTTTCTGAATAATTCTTTACCCTATTCACGGCGGGTGGGAATCACCAGAGGCCCCATGATACAATATTACAAAGATACATCAGTCATGATGCAATATTATTGTGATTTTAAACATGTTGCAGTATGCTGGGTATTGCAAGAAAATATATTACAATATATTGTGATTGATTATAGGTTGGCTGTGGTGATTTATTATTCATGATGGGGTGGCTGTGGCTCAAGAGGTAGAGTAGATTGCTACGTCTGGATTGTGGGTAGTGGTTACTAGTGGTGCAACGGTACAAGTAGCCCGCGGTTCGGTCTGTACCTCGGTTTTTGGGCCACGGTTATAGTTCGGTTTTGGTACATGTTTTGTGCGTAAAGAGAACAATTTTTTCCCCCAAATTATCTCTTTATTTTGCTTGTAAGCAAAAACTACATTTAGCAGTAAACAAATTCCAGTATCACTGGTGTACTGAATAACACTTTTCCAAATGCAAACATACTGTAATTCATTTAAGTTAACAGCCTCTTAACCTTGACAGCTCGTACAGTATACACTACAGTTGTTTTTTTGCTGGTGTTACCTTCTCGAGTCCTCGAATGTCTTACAGTGGAGATGCATGCTCATATTTCTCGTGTTTCCTATTACGTATGGGACATGTTTCAAGCAACGTTTGCAGACAGTGACATTTCTGTTAACTGTTTTCACTTCCTCATCGTTGTATTCAACAGCGAAACCGAAATCATCGCACACCGGAGATCTGTATGAAGTCGGTGCTTCTTCACACTTTAGTCTCTCAAGTCCTCTGCTTTCGCTTGCCATGGCTCTCTGTGTTTGTTTTTTTCCGCGTCTTTTCTGTGTGAGGCGAGCGTCACTTCCACCGGCTCCAGTTTCAACAATGTGAGGGGGTGAGTGGGCGGAGCCACAACAGTGATTGGACATTAACTTGAGAGGAGGGCTTTTGTGCAGCTCGGCCATTCTCTACACATCCATGGACTCGGCCTGTGGACAGGCACACACAGACAGTGGCCTGTAAAGCATCAATGCAAAGTTAATTGCAGAACCGAAAACCGACCGTCCATAAGGGCGTATTGATCCATGCAGGACGGACCAAACTGTTCAGTATTTTACCAAGAACCGTTGCATCCCCGAGTGGTTATGCTGCTGCTGTGGTCCTGCCTGATGCCTCCTACTGATGTTATTAGTTATACTTCTACTGTTATTATACACATATGATAATTATTGTCACATACATATACTATCATATATTAATATATACTTACAACATATGCTACTGCAATTACGGTTATTATTATAATATTATTACTAAAAATGATGTTATTGTAGCTATTGTCATTACTGTCTGCCCTGCATCTCTCTCTGGCTCTGTCTCTCTCTGTCTCAATTTCTCTCTGTCTCTCCCTCTCTTAATATATTGTTTTGTCATATGGATCAATGCAAATTCATTATGTTGATCTGTCCTGTACGACATCTATTGCAATACAGGTGCAGTCCATTTATTACCTTTTTTCCAACTTAAAATTATTTCCCCTAAAAGAAAACTTCAAATCGGTTTTATCTAATTACATAAAGCTTTTGGTCTGCTCAGCTTACTTCAGCCATTTTTAATGCAGCAAATTATATCTAGTGAACTTAAAAAGCAATTGATTTTCTTATTCTAATTGGTGACCAAAGGTTACATTTTTATTTGTAATATTAATTTTATATAATTAAAAAAACAAAACAATACTTGGCTTCCATATAACAATATGATATTGCCACACAAAAATAGTGCAGTTTGATGGTATAGCCATAGTGGAAGTTTTTTTTTCCTCCACCCCTACCTCTTTATATCAATAAGGGTAGACTGAATATTAGACACACCACTCAGTAAGGGCCAATACAATTCAACAGCACCATACACTGCGGCCTCAAAATGTCAACCAATTAACCAAACTTAATGAAAATCCATCTTGTAGTTAATGAGATATGAGACATTAAGTGGTGGACTGAGAGCAACAATGCTAGCATGGCTTACACATCTGGAATGGGTGCTGGTTTTATCCTTTAACAGTGGTCTGGGAAGAGGACCCAGTCTTTGTTGACGGTCATCTTGACAACTTTGTTGGGGGTTCAGAAATGTATTTATGGGCACTGGCTGACTGTAGGCTGAAAGTGGGAGCAAGATCAATCAAACCTCTATACTATACAGTTTGTAGTTATGGCAGAGGTAATACAGAGCCCCTCCAATCCTGACTTGTTCCTGTTGTTACCTTCCTTGGATATTTGTGGATACAAATTGATGTGCAGGACATTGCTGTGTACATCTGTGCATATTCAACACAAACAGCCAGTGTACAGATACTTTTTGCTTACTATATGTATGTGACAGCTAAGAGTCGGACTCAAATCTTACAGTAAACTTTAGGTCTTAAAGTTTCTTTGATTGTTACCATGTCCCTGTTGTGTCTGCACATTCATTAAGTGTCAGCTTTGGTATAAGGGCTCATTTATGCTCAACGTTAGATGCGGAGATGGGCGGAGCCTTGTGTCCGTACTCTGTGTTCATTTTGCCTGAATTTGTGCACGTTTTGTGAAAGCTCCTGGATACGGACAAATTCAGTCAGTACTATTGGAGATCTTGGAGGCAGTGTAGTGTAGTTCAAGCAAGATTCGACCTTAGGAAATTTAAATGATGGCAGAATAGACCAGTAATATTAAATAATATATACTGAAATTAGTGAAAAGAATTCTCTGTCCACATGTTAGGATGTATTTAATGGCTGCACAGGCCACCACTGTCTACAACACTCCCTCTTTTTAAAGGTACAATATTACGACCTCCTCCACTGTCGCCTCGTTTGTTATTGTGTCAAACTTTTGACTCCACCCCCAGTGTCATCTATTGGCTGTATCTATGCCATCATGAAGGACGCGTGGAAGTATGAGGGCAGCGATGTTTACAACGTTTGAAATGGACATATCAATTTCTGTATGTTAATGGGGTATAAATGACCTTTAAGTGGGAAATTTGGGGTAAAGTTAAAATGTTTATTGCTCAGATACAGCTTGATCTCAGTCCAGGCCTGCAGTGTATCCATATGCGCTTGGATCTTTATTTTGACTTTATATGCAGTCACACTGTTTAGTTTTAGCACACCTTTAGATGGAAGCCCTGTCACTGTTTGAGTGTGTGTACATGGGCACCAGTATCCTGGTTCTGATCTTATTTGGGATATGATGTTTACATGAGGAATCTGATTGTCTGGGTTTACAACAGTGTCCATGTTTCTGCTCAGTTTTGTGCAGTTGTCTCTGAGAGTATTCCAGGTAACATATTCAGGTTTCTCAGAACCTGCATGAGGTGTTATCTGGGTTGCTGCTATAAGGGTGATGTTGATTATGATGCATGTGCAACACATAAGTGGGATACTCAAAAATTCATAATCAGGATACCCACGTGCATGTAAACGACTAAATGAGATAAAAATGACTGTATTTTCAAGTTGATTGTAAAAGCCTGATGTCATCGGTGAGCACCAATAGTCTCACAAGAGAAACTTCAACACACTGTGTAGGTGGCTTTTGATAGTGTTAGTCTGTGATGTAGGTGTGAACTTAAGCAGCAGTAACAATTTTCCTCTATTGCTCATTTAATATGTGTTGTGAATAAACCTCTTTATTCACTGTGTGTGTAAGATGTTGCTGTCATGTACTAACTCTGTCAGCTGTGATTGTGTAGATACTAGAGGTTTAAACCAGGGTGAAGTACTCTGGTCCAGTCCATATAGTTTTCATACCTTATTTTTCATGGAGTTGTAATCAAGATTTAGCAAATAATGCAGCATATAAATGCTTCAAATTAAATTTCTGAATAATCTCAGCATACACTGTATTTGTTCAGCTCAAACTAAATAGATAGAATCACAGCATTTATTTACAGTAACTTTCAGGTAGATAACTGTTACGTTGCATACATTAAAATCACAATCACCATTAAAAATCATTTAACTTAGTGAAACACTGAGGTACTGGTCTACTGCTGCTTTGATTGGTTAGTGTGTAAGGTAAAGTGGTGCAAGCATTTATATCTAGTGTACACTAACACTGATGTGGACTATTTTTTGTAGGGATGCATGATATTGGATTTCTTGCCAATATCTGATATGCTGATATATAACAACTCATTCGGCCGATAACCAATATAAACACCTTTTTCCCTACCTAGTTTTAGTGATCATCGAGTCTCTTCTGTAGTTGAATTGACATCATTTTATGCATGCATACTCTTACTGTGATGGAGCAGATGGACACATGAAATAGAATGCTTTTCAATGTATGTGATATTCATTCATTGTGCAAAATAAGCAAAAGCATGTTGGTTGATTCTCATAGTTTATATTAAAGCTGATATCGGCCTATACCAATGACATGCCAATATTATTGTGCATCCCTAATTTTTAGGTGTCAGAAACCTGCTGTGACCCTGTCCACAGCAGTACATTGTTTAGCTTCTGAGCCATTAGATTTGGTTTATCAAAGATGAAAGCAAAGCAATACAGTACATAAAATAAGCACAGCAAAAACGTCAGAGAGGTCGTACCACCGTGTTAAACTATATATCTTTAAACATTACAGTTGCATCTGAAATTGACAACAGAAATCAATTTCCCAAATTTACATATCTCTGCAATTGTGCTCAACTGCCAAAGTTCTTCCCAGAAGTGATTGTTGTTGTTAGTGTGACGTCACATTGATTCAGTCTGAAACTACTCAGACTTGGACTTGTTTGGATTGAAAAGGTATTGACTCCAGCTGTGTTTAAATAGATTTGTATGTACACACTAGTAAAGGGAGCCGTCTTCAGGGCAGTGTTGCACAACTGTTGCTTCATTCTGATGGACTCTGGTAAAAGCATGTTTTGCTCAGTATTGTTTTTCATCATCTAGCAACTTGTTGTGAGCAGGAAGCATTAATTTGTGCTGTACTACATGTTGCTGTGCTGCCTGGAGTGACTCCTCTCTGTTGCCCTAAATATTGTTACATCATTGTGCATCAACACAACACTGATTGAGAGATGAAATAGTCAGCAAAAAAACAGAAAAGGTCTCTTACTGAGACAGACTGAGCAGTTGTCCGATTTAAGTCAGAAAGGATGAAAGATGGGAGTGAGGGACATGTGGATGATAGATGGATAAATAGAAGAGAGAATCTGATTCAGAGGTAGAGAGGTTTAAGAAAGCAGGAAGGATGATGAAGGAAAGGGGGAGGAGAGAGCGGCTGGTAGGGTGGGTTGGGTTGCTAGGGGAGAGTATGTCAGACTGCTTCTGCTGAGAGCCAGGCCTGCTATTGGAAGCTACTTGCTTAGCAGGAGAGAGGCGGAAGAGGAGAGAGAGAAGTAGCTAATGAGTATTGTAGGCTGGTTGCTGAGACAGCACTGGGTTTATTTATAGAGTGCTGGCCAGCCAGCCCTTAGATACCAACAGCGAATCAGCTGACAGAGAAAGAGGGGGCCCCAACCAATGGCAGCACAAGAAGGGGGATGCCAGATTGAGGAAGTGCTGTGAGTGCCTCTCAGTCTCTTAAAGAGACGATGCAGATTTCTCAGTACTAGGCAGATATTCTCTCTCTCTTCAGCAGTGTCATATCTGTAAGCAGGCCAGGACACAGAGCACCACAACAGTCCCAGTGACAGTGATTGGATTACTTTCTCTACCTTACCACTCAACACAAGTACACCCTTGCAGAGGTTCAGCACTGCTGAGAGGGTTTTCACTATACAAAGGGAACCCCATTTAGCTACAAAGCTCAATTTAAAATCTCAGGGGGCAGGGGGTCAGCAAACTTTCTGTTGTGGGTGCACAGTTTCCATGGGAATGCAGCCTGTTTGATTTAAAGTAGGTTGGAAAAACAACAGTGTCATTAATGCTTCTGTAAATCCTATCTGATGCTCTATACTAAAATGAGTGCGCTGTTACTCAAAGAAATAGTGTTCTTTTTCTGTATAAATGTACCAACGGTTAAGTTTGACTTTCATTGTGCCTGGTGCTCTGCTGATCTGAGAATGTGGTGCTGTGAATAACCCAACAGTGTATATTTCAACAGTGCTCCAAATGAACCCTCCAGTTTGTGCCAGAGTGCACTCTGGTGCTCGGAGTGACTATTTACAAATGCACCCAATGCTCCAAAAATAGAAAATCAATATGAGGCACTGAATGTTGATATGGCTGCCACAAATAAATGATTGTGTGCTTATTGTATAATTACAAATGTATTCTTTCATGTTCACTGTAAAGTGGTTGTACTGTTCTTACAGCACATGAGCTTAGCTCAGAGGGCGGCAGAGGCTCAGTCCATATGGACTTGGGTTAGGAACTGGACGGTCGCTGGTTCAAGTCCCCGTCCGGACCCTGTTCATTACAAACTGGCTTTTCTCTCTCTATGTAATTCCATAGCAATGACCATGTATAAACACTGAGAACACATCTCCACTTTCTCCTATACTGTACAAAGTTTAAGTCGAAATATCTCGGACAGGGACACTCCCATCTTGCCCTGGCAATGTCATTTGGAGCAGAGTGCACAGTAGCGATCTCCATGGTACCGAGTTTCCGCTTACACACCTGTTTAACTTATCATGAGCAGCACCATTGATCATGAGCACACAGACTGACACACACAATCACGATGTCAAACCCCCTTTTTGTAGCATTAAATGACTAATTAAAACCAAACTTGTCAGAAAAATGCACTTAAGAACAAACGTCAGTTTGATAAAAGCTACCTAAAATGACAGAAACCATCTTTGGGAAAAATGTATTTGATGTGTACATTGAGTTTGTAGTTTGGCCCATGTTGTATCTGCTAACATGAAGAGGGTGGGGTTTATGACCTATACTGCAGCCAGCCGCCAGGGGGCAATCCAGATGTTTGGGCTTCACTTTTGGGGAGCTGTCATGCCGTCCATCTTTACATACAGTCAATGATCAATGGCCTTTTCTCAGAGAACCACTATAGCCTGCTTTACCTACTCTGACCTGCAGTACGGCGGCCTGTTTATTGGTATTGCAAATCCATGCTGAACTCCTCCATCAACTACACTGTGTTTCGTGTCTCAGCAGTTGTGGCTGTGTAAGTGAACAGAGAAAAAGCAGCATTTCTAAAAGTCTGTTGTGTTCACAGCTCAGAACTGAAGGAAGATGTAACCGAATCTCTCATTCCTACTTTGATCTCATTGAACTGAGAAGCTTCACAGTTTTCTGATGTACTCTCATCGTATTACTCTTATTGTATTTCCTGCTGCTTCACAATAAAAGCTTTATGCATATAGATGTTTTACTGTTGTGAAGTTTCTGCCTCTGTAGCTGGTTGGTGACATTTGCCATTCATTTAACAGAAGTAGGTCCAACTTTTTTTGACAACATGGATTCTTGCTGATAACACATTATCACAAGCGCCATCATTCTTGGTGGGTAAACAAAAAAAAGTCACATGAAACCAAACAACCAAACAGTAGTTCTCATTTCTCACTTTATGCCACTATCATTACCACTTGCCCTTCTGTTATGGAAAGCTCAGTCTTGACTTCATTTGCGTATGCACATTTTAAGGTTCTCTTCCAAATGGATTGGCTGCTCCCATCAGGATTTTTGAGGCTGATCAATGATCACTGGAAGCAGTATCGCCTGTTACCGATAGCGGGCTCTATTTGAAGCCTTTTGTTTATGATGTGCTATTATAACTATTCTTAACAACGTTGTACATTGTGTATTAAAATTAAAAGATGAGAAAGTCTCATTAATTGACAACTGTGTATTAGCTGGCAACACTCTCTCTCTAAAAAAAAATGCAGCTGGACATTGAATCTCCCCTTTGTTTGTTATTTTCAAAGGGGAGACTTTTTATACATATTTACATTAACAAAATGTTTCAAGTTTCAATTATAGTAATAAAATATTTGTTCAACTAAAAATAACCCTTCTGTTGTCATTCCTTTAAAGCTCATTCTGACTGATATTAAGATAATTTCTGTGATACTGCGAAACCGCAATATTCATTTTTATATTTATATTTATGTTTATATTTTAATATCTATTACCTGCATGTAATAGACACTTGTGACACTGCCTGACACTCTCACACTGACAAACACATACACATACACAACCACTTGTGGGTATAGCCCACACTTGAGTGAGTGTTCCCCCCAAAAGCAAAAGTTTTTAGTAGTGCATGGCTGCCACTAGAGGCAGGTGCCTCACTGAACCCTGGCTGAAGTACAAGCTAGCTTGTAGCTGCATACTGTAGCAAGAAATCACTAAAATCACCAAAGATTTCTACATATTTGGATAATTTACCAGTCATCTGAAGTTTGGTGGGAATATTATCTCAGGCCCAGTTTTTCCTCTGGTTGTCCTTGTAAGTTGCTGGCACTGTGACTCTGGCTATTCAGGCACCAACATAATGAGCTCTGCTTTTGATGATGCCTGCTAATAGGTCAGCCAGGCAGGCAGAAACTGCCAGAGGTTTAACATGATGAAATCTGTGTGGCAGAGCAAAATCTCTGCGTATACTGCTTCCCCTCTGCTGACTGCTCCTCATTAAAATGAATGGAGGCAGCGAGTTGCCATGCGGTGCCACTTCACTCTTACTCACACACAACACGGTAGTATTGGCCAACAAGTCCATAGTATTTTGACTGTATTTTAGTGGCGCATAGAGAACCACAGGTGCTTTGTTTCATCAAATTAGATCTCCTGATAGGAATTTATAGAAACCACCGATCAAACTATTTAGAAAGAATATTGGTCGATAACAGTCAGTGGCTGATCAATTGGAGCACCCTTAGAATGTGTGTATAAGGGCGGAAGAAGCAGAGTTATATTCAGCACCTTACTTTTGTTTGGCCTTCGATTCTTTTTTGTTTTTGAAAAGAAGGCCATGTGTTGGTTCAGATGGACAGGCTGTTGGAGCAGAATATGTGAGGGGCAGGCCTCTCTGTGTCACACTACGGAGTGTCACTACACAGTACAGTGTCTTTTTTTTTCTTTGGCTTATGGTGAAGTACATTTAAAGGTACTGGTATTTTGTGTAGTTGTTGATATTTCCCACCTTGCAAGAAAGGCACCACACTTTAAAGCATTTTTACAGTATTCCACTGGTTACTCGTTTAGAGAGAGAGTCTGTCAAATGCCAAGAACAGCAACCTTCATCACTCCTCGCAGTCCAGAAACTGAACTGGAGGAAGAGAAATGGTCAGCAGCATTGCCACCCCTAGTCCATTGTAAATCAAGCTGTCATTAATTATGCAATAAGCCCAGCTGTTTTCTAACCAACACATCATTTTTTGGTAGCTAGCTCACTGGCTATGTGATGTTGCTTAGCATAGCCTAGCTGATAAGACAGATAAGAGCGGCGACAGTTGAAAGGTCATTTATCCTGAATAAGAATCAATCCAACAGTTACCTTAACATCGGCTCACTTGCCCTTGAGCCATGTTGATCACAAGCACTCCCTGGTGTGCATTTGACAACCATGGTCTGCCGGCATTTGTTTACATTGAAAGGTTGAACAGCAACTGATCCTGCACTCTGATTGGTTATTACAAAGTCTCACTGTGATTGGCTAGAGGGCACATCTCTTTGTTGGGTGTAGATGGCTTTACAGGATGAGACTGACAGATGCAAAAGTGAACACCCCACAACATATTGTTGTGCTGACTACCAGCTGTAGCTTTTGGAGTGTGTCTGGCACAGTTTGCTAGTCACAGTGTTGGCCCATATCACAGCTGACTGAGCATGCTGAACTGGCAATAGAAGAATAGATCGGTAGAGGGCTGTTTGATTGGCTGGTGTGAATCACTGAATCTCTCATTTAGTGCACATTATTGACCCTGGCTCTTTGCCTTTTTCCAAGGCCAAAGCAAAGCAAACATTTTGCTTTGTCTCTTGTAATTTTATCATCAGATGATAAAGTCTCAATGTAAATTCCAGGGATACGACAGAACTGCTAAATCATTGTCACAGAGGCCTGAAAATGGTTGGCTAGTTTCTTCTATTTATTTCTCTCCAGTGGTCTTTGGAGCACAGGTGCAGATTGTACGTTCCTTTTGGTTGGCTGATGTTCAAGTGCAACTTTTAACAGACAAAGGATGGAAAGAAAACTTTTTTCTCTCACTCTTATATGCATGTGTGTCCCTTTGTATTCTGTGTCTCATCTGTAATTTCTGAGGTTTTTGCGGGGTCATGAAAGCAGTACAAATGGAGCTTTCCATTAGTTCTTTATTTTCTCAGCAGCAGTTGTGACATGCGCAGTGGATAACTGATCTGTTAAGCCATTCAGAGCTGATCAGATCAGAGAGGAGCAGCTGCTGCAAGTGAATGCAAACCTTTAGACCCAGCAGAATGACCAGTTAAGTTTCATTTTTAATGCACCTGATGCTCGGTCTCTGCCCCAAGTGTGCTCTGCATTCTGACAGTGTGGCGCTATAAATAACCAAATGTATGCATATTCCAACAGCACTCCTAATGAACTGTCCAGCTCCAAAAATAAAAAGTCTATTCGATGAATGTGTGGGAAACCCTGTATTAATCTTCCACCTAATTGAGCTGCATTATAAACTGAAATGCCATCATTATCTTGATTCAGTAAGAGGGGCAGGACACAGATGTAAAGAAATGTAACCTGTGTGAGTTAGTGGAGTAAAGAAATGGGGAAAAAAAGCTTCTGAGGAACAACAAAACTGTCAGAGACGTGGAAACCCAGTGATGGTGAGGAAGTACAAATATATTTACCCACCCCAAGTTCTGATAAAACATGATGTGTAACACAAAAAGTTGAGCTGTCTGCTATGTGACACGAGATTCAAAGACAGTGATGACAATTAGAAGCCCCCACGTTACTTTGCAATCAAAAGTCACAGCACAGCTGTGTACTACCACGTTAAGTTACAGAAACGACAGAGGTTTGGGCTTATTAAGTTACCTGATGATATACCTCTACGCAAAACAAAGTCTGATGAAGAGTCTGATACACTGTGAGCATCCATGAGAATTACACAGGACTGAAGGAGGCTCTCACCTGCTAGAGTCTGGAGGTGGAAAAAATAATTGATTAATAACAAATGTAGCAATGTGAAAGCGGTCTCTTTATAACTGTATGGGGCTCCGTTTTTGGGGAGCACAGGCACCAACTGACTACAGCTGACCTGTGTATTAAGAAATTTTCTGATTTTTTTTTTTTTTTTAAACAAGCACTGGAAGTAAATCAAAGGTGTTCTAAGGAGAAGACAACAGGTATATAGTTTATTCTCAAATCTGGTTTCATACAGTTGCATATTAGCAGTATTTCTTTTACCACGAAATATGAAAAATAGAAAATAAAACTGAAAATATGGGAGATAAGTTTTAGTATCAGTAAATTTAAAGGAATACTTCACCCCCCAAATGATTGTTTGTATATTAATCACTCACCCACTATTTTGTTGAATTTGTGAAGTTCACTTTTTCTCTCATGCCTCCATGGTGAATGAAGAATCAAAAAAATTGAGAAAATTCTTCATGAATTGAAGTCATAGGGGTCCACCTTTAAGAACACTAAAACTTCATCAAAACATCGATTTACAAACTGCCATACAGCTCTCGTCAATCAATCAATCAAAATCTGATTTATCCAGTCATAGGCTCAGTACTTTCCGAATACGTGACTTTCGCTAAAACATTAGTGTTAAACCTGAACTGAAAGCGAAACTTGTCTATGCAAAGCCTGACTCCATTGACCAAAACAGTCATTTTACCTCACTGAATATGAGAGCTGCTGGTCTCCCACTCCCACAGTCAGTTTGTGTTATAGTGTGACTTTGGTGAATCCAAGCTAATCCTGTAAAAAAAAAAGTAACACAATAACGACCTATGAGGCAGGGTAAGACCAGCAGATCCCATGTTCAGCACGGTGAAATTACTGTTTTTGTCAATGGAGTCTGGCTCTGAAGAGAGCACTGATAAGGTTCATCATCAAGTCAGTTCTCCATGGGAAAGTGCGGTCTGTTTGGGAAATACTACAAACTCAATGTAACACAGGGTGAGGAATTATACACAAATGGTCATTTGGGGGCCACAGTATTCTGCTAAAGTTATTATCACAGATATATCAGTGTTGTATCAGTAGTGATATGTCGGCTGCTAAGATGTCCGTAGAGAAATGTCAAAGGTGTGTTTGAGGTCATTCAGAAACAGCGTGTCCGCGTTTATTTTTACACTGTAAAACATGGTGCATATCACATCTCCGCTCTGTAATGACCACATGTGAGGCATCCTTATTAGACCCGCTTAAGTTATGTGTTAATATTAAAAATGGCTATGATGACACTTACAGATACGGATGTAGGTATCAGCCTTAGCTATTCAGAATCATAGACTGTAGCCTGAACTTTTCCTACAGTTGTGGAGGTCTCATATTTTCATATAATGAGCACAAATGGTCATATCTGAAAATCCTTTGTTGCATGTGTTTCAAATGTTTGGTGTGTTTTGGAGCTTGGAAAGGAAAGACTTCCAAACTGTGCTGTTTCTTCAGTTGGATATTTGTAGTGGACAGTACAGTAGGTATGACCAGTACAGGAAGTAATAATCAGCGACTAATGTGATGGGCATTGTTTCTGATCAATTCTGGTGCAAAAACAGAGCAGCAGTAGCCATGTTGTACCAGTGATTGAGGCGGGGAATGGATTAGAATGTAAGGGTTTCCCTCTCTAATCATCTTTCTCTCCTCAGGTGTAAGCAGCTCAGGATGTCCGCCCACCTCCTCCTCCTCCTCCTCCTCCTCCTCCTCCTCCTCCACTGCCCAGGGCTTCTCCCTCGCTGAGCCAGCCATGACCAGCCAGCACACACATACACACCCCTCCTTCAGCTCCATCCACTCCATGGCCGAGCAGCAGCAGGTAACACACACACACACACACACACACACACACACACACACACACACACACATACATACATTGCTACAGCAATTCTGCTATATATGCCTTTGGCACAGGAACTGACTTATAATTTACCTGTTTCACCTGTTGATTGTCACAGCAGCATTGCAACACCAGAGGGACGTGTTTATAATATAATAACTAACAAATCCACAGTGATTCACAGATTTTCACAACTCTTTGTTATTGGGGGGTGGGTGGGGAGGTATACACAGTAGTGCACAGAATTTTCAGCTCAATATGCATGGGTGCATGTAACTTTCAAGGCTGCTATTCTGACACATTGATTATGAAACCCATGTAATTGGCACTTTCACATGCTCTCTTGCCATACATCCATTTTCTCAAATGACAAAAAACAAATTTAGGGGTCTCTAGCTCACCTGGGTTTAATCCAGCCTGTGGTCTTGCATGCCCCCCCCTTCTCTCTCCCCTAGAGTTCTGATTGGGCCCAAAAAATCAGGCCCAACCTAACCTGAACCCCCACAGTTTCTGTCCAAGCCTGACCTGAGCCCAACCCACGGCAGCAATTAAAACCCACATTCTTGCAGTAAAAGAATTTCTTTTTTAAAAAAACATTTCTAACAGGCTAAAGGCTGATGGGCTTCCTCGCACCACTTCTCCATCTTTTCTTTCTTATTTTAACAGCCTGTTGTCTCATGCACGACAGGTTTGGCAGAGTGTGTTACGCCCCTTGATGTGTCTCGTGCGCAGGGCAATCCATGGAGGGGATGTAGTACTCAGATGATGATTACTGCTATTGCACATCTTTCCCACTGTTGAGGAGGCAGAAGATAATACTGCTAACCAACCAAAATTCCCTTGAAGCCCCTCTGTTGCTCTCTGTCTCTTGTTTTCCATCCCTCTGTCGTGTGCGCTCTCTCTCTCTCTCTCTCTCTCTCTCTCTCTCTCCCTCCCTCTCTCGTTTCTCCTCTGGTTTTCCACTATATTAGTATATTATATTATATTATACTTACTATATACTTACTATATATATTACTATATTATATCACAGTTCCCCCGTCTTTCTCTCTCTTTACCTCTTGATTGAGTCCATTAAAACTCCTGTCATCTACATATGAGAACTGCCAGTTTCATTTACAAAAAAAAAAAAAAAAAAAACACTGATAAATTGGTGAGAACCCGACCGGATTCAAGCCAGGGGGCTATAATGAGAAATTACAGCCTGGCCCAGCCTGGCCCAGCCCAAACCCAGCGGGTCGGGTCGGGCCCGATGGGGTTATGGGCAGAGAACCAGAGCTATACTCTCCCCCCTTTCCTCTCACTCCCCAGCTAAAAACATATAACTGATATATAAGACACAGTGACAAAAAAAAAAAAGAAAACCAAAAAACAATAGTAATACAAACTGACTACAGGACAAAAACAAGGGCAGGATAAAAAAAATAAAAAAAAACACTCCCTCCCACCACCCCAGAACCAATGCTGCAAACAAGTTAGGTGATTAGATCCGCTCCTTTAATTTTTCAGCTGCCAACACCCATAGATCAATCTTGCACTCTCTGACTCCAATCACACGAGAAGTGGACAATTCCAAGTAAATTGTGTCAAGAAATGTGAGAATCCAGTTGCTCACTGAGAACTTGTCGGGGTGTTTCCACCTGGTAGTTACCAATTTCTTGGCGGCAGTAAGGTCAGCAAGGATAAGTCTTTCCTGGTACCCAAGGGTTGGCAGCTGACACAAAAGGTTCATGAGCTCATGAGTTCATGAATGTAGTTACCGATACAGGCATAGTATATATACATATATATATATATATATAAGAGAATATATCTGACAACTGCTTGGAAATCCTGTTCCAAAAACAAACGACAGGTGGGCATTCCCAGAACATGTTAAGGAATGTACCAGGAGCCCCCAGGGAACACAGGGTGCAGTGGGAACCGGCCACAAGACCCATCGAGTGCAGTCTTCTTGGAGTGAAGTAAATTCTATGAGCATAATTCAGGTGGATTTGCTGGTGATTTGGATTACGAGAGGTCAGCAAAATGTTAGCCCAGACTGAATCCCAATCAAAATCAGGTCTGCAGTGCGCATGCGCCAACCGCGCGTGCAGCCTGTTGCAGTCGTCAACAATTTCCCCTTGGGGATCAATAAAGTATTTCTGATTCTGTCTCAGTTCTGGGACATCGTTTCTCCACAGTTTGTGTAATGGAAGGTCCTTGTAAGAGGACTTCAGTAGAAAGGTATAAAAAGTAAAGACGAAGCCCCTGGAAGTTCTTCTGTCCTTAATGAGTTTGTAGAAGGGGTGTTGTTTCAGTGGCTGATTTCATGGGACCCCATAGGCCCTAAGGGCCGCCCTCAGCTGTAAATAAAAAAGAAAGATGTGCCTGGTAGGTCATAACAGGCTTTCAGATCCTGGAATGAGTGGAGACCAGTGTCATTGTAAAGGGAGCATTGAACTAACAAAACTAATTCTGGATAATATAATAATCTTAATTATTGAGGCATGGGCTTGTAGTGAGTTGGGCAGACTTGACCATCTATTAAGGTCCTGTAGAACCTTGTTGTACGTGCTTATATAATTATGCTTTACAATCTGGTTTAAGGTGGGGAATATTTCTACTTCAAGATATGCGAAATGTTCGACCGTGGGAATGTCTTCAGGGAGATTAGCTGATTTGGCAGCCTCGTTAAGAGGTAAAAATGCAGATTTGGTCAGTACATCATCTGCGTTAAAGGAAATGTGATGAGGTGTGCCACAGATAGATATGGGGCTAATATTCTGTGACTGTCTTATAAATTGAGCTAGCGGCTCCAGAGAAAGGGCCTCAACCATATGGATGAACCCATTCCCTAGTCCCATTGTCTCCATAACAGACCATTCTAGCTGGTCAAAAGCTTTCATAGCATCCAAAGACATGACGGCTGCTGGTGTTTTACCATTGTTGTTAACATCAATTATGTGCAGTAAACATTTGAGATTATCAGTGGCTAGGCGACCTTTTATAAAAGCAGTTTGGTCACAATGAACCAGAGAAGAAATATAGTTCTGTAGTCGGTGAGGGAGGACCTTGGTGTAGATTTTAAGATCAGCACCAAGGAGGCTTAAAGGTCTGTAGCTGCTATAATCAGTTGGTTCTTTATCCTTCTTTAGCAGTAAGGAAATAAGAGCCGTATTGACATCCCTAGAGAATCTGCCCTGCTCAAACGAATACTGAATCATAGAAAGCAATAAAGAGCCCCGAAGGTCCCAGAAAGTAAGGTAGACATCAGGGGGAATGCCGTCCCATCCGGGTGCCTTTGACCTTCTGCGTGTGAAGGACTGCGCCCTTGAGTTCTTCCAAAGTGATAGGCTCAGCCAGTTGTTTTGAACGAGCCTCTGTTAAACATGGTAATTCCGCCTCATTGAGAAATACCTTGTACTTTGTTTTATCAAAACTTACTGCTGATCTGTATAATTCAGAGTAAAAAGATCTGAATGTATAATTAATCTTTTTAGGGTCACTGGTCATATCCCTCTGCTGGGTTCTAATGGACAGGATATTCGCAAATTGTTCATTAGCAGGAATTTTCATGGCAAGTAAGTGACTAGGTTTAGAGCCATGGAGATAATAGTGTTGTCTAGTCCTGTGCATCAAAAATTCGGAGCGTTGTCTCAGAATAGAATTGATTTCTGTTTTAGCTGCTTTCAGCCGCAGTTTCAACTGTTCAGTGTAATTAGACTGAAGTGAGGCATTCAGGTTAACATATAAATTTTCTAATTTTTCAAGTTTGGAGAGGCACGCTTTATGTAGATTAGGTGCAAATAGTGTGGCTCCAGATGAAACCTTTAACTAAGTCCCACAATATCCTGGGGTCTTCGACAGAATCCACATTAAACTCTAAAAACTCAAGGAGTTTCTCCTTAAACTGCATACAGAAGTCATTGTTTTTCAGTAATTTTATATTAAATCGCCACCTAGGAGCACGAGAAGATAGTTTGCTGAGTGAAGCAGTGAGAAAGATGGCTTTATGGTCAGACAGAGCTATGGGTAACAAGGAAACATCAAAGCTATCAAAAAATGGGGGGAGGTAAATAGGCAAGCGATTCTAGAAAAGGTCTTATGTCTCGAGGAAAAGAAGAAAAAATTTTTCAAAGAAGGATTCACCATACACCACATGTCAACAAGACCAGTATCACGAGCCCAGGCCCGCAGCGCAGCAGAGGCCCGTCTTTGGTCTGGTGTCTCTGAGGCACCCGATCTATCTACAGCTGGATCCCATACAGCATTAAAATCGGCCCCCACAATAAATATGTAGTCTGTAAGCTCTAGCATGACGGCAGTGAGATTCTTATGAAAATCTGCATCAAACAGGTTAGGCACATATGCTGACACCAAGGCAATTTTCCTGTTAGAATATTCAACTTAAGCAATAGTTATCCGTCCTGCTGAGTCCATCCATATGTCCAGAGCTTTAATATTTAAATTACGCTTAGCCACTATGGCCACCCCCCGGACCTTGGTACTTGCAGAGGAGGATGCTATGACATGATAGAATTTGTCGGCCAGTCTCCTAATATCAGCCTTCAGGAGGTGTGTTTCACTTAGTAGTGCTAAATACACTTTTTTTCTCCTCAGTAAGCCAAGGATGCTGGTGTGTTAATGTGGAGCATTAAGGCTGCCAGTGTTCCAAACCAGTGTATTGAAGCTATCCATAAATAAATGCAGTCAGTAAATGTATATCAAAAAGTAAGAAACAACTAGAACTGCAAGCAGTTATGATAGGGGGCCAAGCCTCCCCGTGCGACTCGGCCCCCGGGTCTCGCGGAGCCCACGTAAGTCGGCCCCGAAGGACGATGGGTTCGGGGCAGGGGTCGGAACGCAGGCCTACGTCTCACCCGCAGTATCATAATTGTAATGGGATCAGCACTGGAAGTGTGAAAAGCTGAATGTGTGTGTTGTGACAAGTCACGCCCACTTTGACCAAACATCACTAAGATAACTCTGGCCTCAGGAGTGACACCACAACATGCTCGCCAAATTTAGGGGGAATCTGATCAATTTTCATGTCACTTCATGTTTCTCTGTTTATAGCGCCCCCTATTGGCCTATTTCCACCAAATTTGGCACAGACCCTCTGGTTGACCTCTGAAACAAGTGATTCGAGTTTGACACCAATAGCTTTCACTTTGACAAAATTATGCGACGGTATGTGTTTTTTAGCTATCAGAAAAAAATTGTTTATTTATAACTACCGCATTTTTTGGAGTAGCAAAATTCTTTTGATAACTTTTCGTCAGGCAAGTCTGGAGATTGTATGTGCAAAGTTTCGTGCAGATGGAGCTTAAACGCTAAGAGGAGTTCGAAAAAGTAGGTTTTTGATATATAGTGACTTACAAAGAGAAATATGCAGTGGGAGTGGGCGTAACCTACGTCAGAAGATGTGAATCTATTTAGGGAACACGTGGATATAAACTTTATGAAGATGTGATTTAAAATGTGGAAGTTACAGGCCAAAATGCGTTTGCATCCGCTATAGCGCCACCTAGTGGAGCAGACACACAATGTTTGCTGTGGCTCGTCTGTGTGCTGTTCTATATATACCCTGTGAATTTCACAGCCCTCAGCATAATACTAGAGCTGAAATAAATGTTTGTTGTTTATCTCGTAATAAGCCACGCCCACTTTGACCAGTCGTGATTAACTTCAAGATATGGCCTCAGGAATGACCCAGCATTATACCCGCCAAATTTTGTAAAAATCGGTGCAGCCATTTAAGAGATATAAATGTCTCACATTTGCAGCGCCCCCTAGTGGTCAACATTAGCCAAATTTGGCTCACACCCTCACAGTCACATGTCAATCAAGGATCTCAGATTTGGTGTTGTTAGCATATATTTTGACCGAGATATGCAGCAGTTCGCCTTTATATAGCTAGCTAGAAAATTTTATTCGTTAATAACTACTGCATATTTTCACGGAACAAAATTCTTTTGATAACTTTACATCAGGTTCAGCTGCAGACTTTACGTGCCAAGTTTCGCGCTGATCGGACAAAACCCCAAGGAGGAGTTCGAAAAAGTAGGTTTTCCAGTTTTTGCGATTTTGAGAAAAAAACAAAATTATAGGCGGAAATGGGCGTGGCCCAGCCCATGTGATTCAGTGCTATTCAGGGAATCTGTGGATGTGAGGTTTTTGAATGTGCGACATCCGGTGTGGGAGTTATAGCCCAAAACGCGTTGACCTTGGTTATAGCGCCCCCTGCTGGCTGACATATGTCATTTTTTTTTGCCTGAGGTACGTGCAGGGGTCTGGATCAACCCTCCAAATTGCATCACCCTCCCTTGCACGGTTTAGCCTGCAGCATCACTTTTACCAACGGAAAAATAAAATAGAGAATTAAAGCTGCAAGCAGCGTTGAACGGGCCCTCGCACCCCACGCAACTCGGGGTCTGGCGCGGCCGCCACCGTGTCGCCAGAGGTCGACCGGCAGACGAGGCGCTGAATGTTCGCCTCCTTCGGACAGTGTAGGAACCAATGCGTTGCGACTTCCCGTCTCCACTGGGTGGCGCTATGACTCTGACTCCTGAGCGTCATGTGGGTGTGTTCATGCCAGGACTATTATCATACATGTGAAGTTTGGAGCAGATTCGACCATTAGATCCCATGTTATAGCAATATCGTGTTTCATGGTGAGACATCAAGTGTCGACGCCATGTCACAGCCACACCGTTCCATGCTGAGCAATTCTCTAATATGTTTTGATCACACACTTGTGTAGATGGTACACACCAGTTTTGGAGTTAATTGATTCATTTCTGGAGGAGGAGATCATTAAAATACAACACGTAGAAAACGCCAAAAATGACTGTAAATTTCAAAATGGCCGACTTCCTGTCGGGTGTGGCCTATATGTGCAAGAGGCTTTTTTGTGCGTCTGGACACGATACATGTGCATACTGATTTTCGTGCACGTCGGTGAAAGTTGTTATGGGGGACGCTGCACTTTAAGGGGCGTGGCCAAGCCATACGGCCACGCTTATTGATGAAACTCATACTATACATTCAGGTCTGGACTGTTAACAAACATGTGAAGTTTGGTGAAGAATGGACAATGTATGCCAAAGTTATACTAATTTCGTGTTTTATGGCGAGACATCAAACTTCGCCGCCACCTGACGGCCAAACCGTTTCACGATGCAAAAATCTGCTTCTAAGTTTTGATTACACCTTTGTCTAGATGGCACACAATGATTTTGAAGTTGTTCTGATGCATCCTGTAGGTGGAGTTCATTAAAATACAACACGTGGAAAACGCCAAAAATGACCATTAAATTCAAAATGGCCGACTTTCTGTTGGGTTTGGCCAATGGGTCCAAGAGACTTTTTTGTGCGTCTGCGGATGATCCATGTGCACACCTATTTTCGTGCATATCGGCGAAACTTGCTATGGGGGATGCTGCACTTTAAGGGGTGTGGCCAAGCCATACGACCACACTCATCCACGAAACTCATACCATATGTTCAGGCCTGGACTGTTAACAACCATGTTAAGTTTCAGTCAGATTGGACCAAGTATAATAAAGTTAATGCCAATCAAAGTTTAAAATATGTCATTTCCTGTCGCCACTAGGGGGCGTTATGACTATCACAGAACTTTGTCATGTAGACGTGTTCAGTGTGGGACTATTATGAATCATGTGAAGTTTGGTGAATATTGGACAATGTGTCCCAAAATTATAGCAATTTCGTGTTTCATGGCGAGACATCAAACTTCGCCGCCACTTGACGGCCAAACCGTTTAACTGTGGAAAAATCTTTTAATAACTTTTGATCACAACCTTGTCTAGATCACACACAGTGATTTTGAAGTCATTCTGATTAATCCTGTAGGAGGAGTTCGTTAAAATACAACATGTGGAAAACGCCAAAAATAGCATCAAAATTCAAAATGGCCGACTTCCTGTTGGGTATGGCCAGTGGGTCCAAGAGACTTTTTTGTGCGTCTCGGTGTGATACATGCGTGTACCAATTTCCGTGCATGTCGGTGACACGTGCGGCAGGGGCTGATGTTTAAAGGGCGTGGTCAAGTCATTTGGCCACGCCCATCAACGAAACTCATATCATATGTTCAAGCCTGGACTGTTAACACACATGTGAAGTTTCAGGCAGATATGACTAAGGACACAGAAGTTAATGTCATTAAAGCCATTTTCAACGCGTTTTGGCGAATTTTCGACTTCGCCGCCCTCTGGGCGGAACACCGTTTGACGCCTAGTCACAATCTTCATACTGTAGCATTACCAACGTCTTGAGGTCTGTCTGACCAAATTTGAGTTGCATATGGTGAACGTGGTCAGAGCTGCACGTCAAAGTCTAAAAACATCGCTTTTCCTGTCGCCAGCAGGGGGCGCTAGGGTAATTACAAAATTTCTGCATGTAGACGTGTTCAGGGCGGGAATATTATGAATCATGTGAAGTTTGGTGCAGATCGGACAATTAATGCCAAAGTTATAGCAATTTCGTTTTTCATGGCGAGACAAACTTCAAACTTCAAACTTCGCCGCCAAAAAGCCGATTCCGTGTTCGACGGGTGGCGGATCTTTGAATAACTTTTGATCACAAACTTATCTAGTTGGTACACGGCAATTTTGAAGCCGTTTTGATTAATCGTGTAGGAGGAGTTCGTCAAAATATGACACGTGGTAAAACGCCAAAAATGGCCGCTAAATTCAAAATAGCCAACTTCCTGTTGGGCGTGGCCTATGGCTCCTAGAGACTTTTTTGTGCGGCTCGGCATGATCTACATGTGTACCGATTTTCGTGCAGATCCGTGAAAATTGATGAGGAGGGCGCTGTTTATAAGGAGATTGCTCTTTAATGGGCGTGGCCTAGCCATTTTGACCCGTCCATTGCCGCGAACCCTAAAATACGTAAATTTACACCGCGACTGATGCGACCGCCAAATTTCAGGAGTTTTTGAGCATGTTAAAATCTCCAAATAAGCGATTTACTTTTGTCGTAATAATAATAATAATAATTCCTTCAATTTCAATAGGGTCCTCGCACGGTACGTGCTCGGGCCCTAATTAAAGCTGCAAGCAGCGTTGAACGGGCCCTCGCACCCCACGCAACTCGGAGCCTGGCGTGGCCGCCACCGTGTCGCCAGAGGTCGACCGGCAGACGAGGCGCTGAATGTTCGCCTCCTTCGGACAGTGTAGGAACCAATGCGTTGCGACTTCCCGTCTCCACTGGGTGGCGCTATGACTCTGACTCCTGAGCGTCATGTGGGTGTGTTCATGCCAGGACTATTATCATACATGTGAAGTTTGGAGCAGATTCGACCATTAGATCCCATGTTATAGCAATATCGTGTTTCATGGTGAGACATCAAGTGTCGACGCCATGTCACAGCCACACCGTTCCATGCTGAGCAATTCTCTTAATATGTTTTGATCACACACTTGTGTAGATGGTACACACCAGTTTTGGAGTTAATTGATTCATTTCTGGAGGAGGAGATCATTAAAATACAACACGTGGAAAACGCCAAAAATGACTGTACATTTCAAAATGGCCGACTTCCTGTCGGGTGTGGCCTATATGTGCAAGAGGCTTTTTTGTGCGTCTGGACACGATACATGCGCATACTGATTTTCGTGCACGTCGGTGAAAGTTGTTATGGGGGACGCTGCACTTTAAGGGGCGTGGTCAAGCCATACGGCCACGCTTATTGATGAAACTCATACTATACATTCAGGTCTGGACTGTTAACAAACATGTGAAGTTTGGTGAAGAATGGACAATGTATGCCAAAGTTATACTAATTTCGTGTTTTATGGCGAGACATCAAACTTAGCCACCACCTGACGGCCAAACTGTTTAACTGTGGAAAAATCTTTTAATAACTTTTGATCACAACCTTGTCTAGATCACACACAGTGATTTTGAAGTCATTCTGATTAATCCTGTACGAGTAGTTCGTTAAAATACAACATCTGGAAAACACCAAAAATAGCATCAAAATTCAAAATGGCCGACTTCCTGTTGGGTATGGCCAGTGGGTCCAAGAGACTTTTTTGTGCGTCTCGGTGTGATACATGCGTGTACCAATTTTCGTGCATGTCGGTGACACGTGCGGCAGGGGCTGATGTTTAAAGGGCGTGATCAAGTCATTTGGCCACGCCCATCAACGAAACTCATATCACATGTTCAAGCCTGGACTGTTAACACACATGTGAAGTTTCAGGCAGATATGACCAAGGACACAGAAGTTAATGTCATTAAAGCCATTTTCAACGCGTTTTGGCGAATTTTCGACTTCGCCGCCCTCTGGGCGGAACACCGTTTGACGCCTAGTCACAATCTTCATAATGTAGCATTACCAACGTCTTGAGGTCTGTCTGACCAAATTTGAGTTGCATATGGTGAACGTGGTCAGAGCTGCACGTCAAAGTCTAAAAACATCGCTTGTCCTGTCGCCAGCAGGGGGCGCTAGGGTAATTACAAAATTTCTGCATGTAGACGTGTTCAGGGCGGGAATATTATGAATCATGTGAAGTTTGGTGCAGATCGGACAATTAATGCCAAAGTTATAGCAATTTCGTTTTTCATGGCGAGACAAACTTCAAACTTCAAACTTCGCCGCCAAAAAGCCGATTCCGTGTTCGACGGGTGGCGGATCTTTGAATAACTTTTGATCACAAACTTATCTAGTTGGTACACGGCGATTTTGAAGCCGTTTTGATTAATCGTGTAGGAGGAGTTCGTCAAAATATGACACGTGGTAAAACGCCAAAAATGGCCGCTAAATTCAAAATAGCTAACTTCCTGTTGGGCGTGGCCTATGGCTCCAAGAGACTTTTTTGTGCGGCTCGGCATGATCTACATGTGTACCGATTTTCGTGCAGATCCGTGAAAACTGATGAGGAGGGCGCTGTTTATAAGGAGATTGCTCTTTAATGGGCGTGGCCTAGCCATTTTGACCCGTCCATTGCCGCGAACCCTAAAATACGTAAATTTACACCGCAACTGATGCGACCGCCAAATTTCAGGAGTTTTTGAGCATGTTAAAACCTCCAAATAAGCGATTTACTTTTGTCGTAATAATAATAATAATTCCTTCAATTTCAATAGGGTCCTCGCACGGTACGTGCTCGGGCCCTAATAATATTCCTTCAATTTCAATAGGGTCCTCGCACGGTACGTGCTCGGGCCCTAATAATAATAATAACTAGAACTGCAAGCAGTTATGATAGGGGGCCAAGCCTCCCCGCGCGACTCGGCCCCCGGGTCTCGCCGAGCCCACGGAACTTGACACCGAAAGAAGGGTTCGGGTCGAGCGTCGGGACGCAGGCTGACGTTTCACTCGCAGTATGATAATTGTAATGGGATCAGCACTGGAAGTGCGAAAGGCTGAATGTTTGTGTTGTGACAAGTAACGCCCACTTTGACCCAACATCACAAAAATTTGACTCTGGCCTCAGGAGTGACACCACAACAACCTCACCAAATTTCAGGCGAATCTGATCAATTTTCATGTCACTTCATGTTTCTGTGTTTTTAGCGCCCCCTATTGGCCAATTTCCACCAAATTTGGCACAGACCCTCTGGCTGACCTCGGAAACTAGTGACTTGAGTTTGATGTTGATAGCTTTTACTTTGACAAAAATATGCAAAGGTATGTGTTTTTCACCTAGCCAAAAAAAATTGTTTATTTGTAACTACCGCATTTTTTGGAGCAGCAAAATTCTTTTGATAACTTTTCATCAGGCAAGCCTGGAGATTGTATGTGCAGAGTTTCGTGCAGATGGAGCTTAAACGCTAGGAGGAGATAGAAAAAGTAGGTTTTTGATGTGTAGTGACCAACAAAGAGAAATATGCAGTGGAAGTGGGCGTGGCCTATGTCAGACGATGCGACTCTATTGTGGGAACACGTGGATATTAAGTTTATGAAAATGTGATTTAAAATGTGGAAGTTACAGGCTAAAATGCATTTTCACCCGTTATAGCGCCACCTAGTGGAGCAGACACACAATTTTTGCTGTGGGTGGTCTGTGTCCTATTCTATATATACCCTGTGAATTTCACAGCCCTCAGCGTAATACTCGAGCTTAAATAAATGTTTGTTATTTATCTTGTAATAAGCCACGCCCACTTTGACCAGTCGTGATGAACTTCAAGACATGGCCTCAGGAGTGACCCAGCATCATACCCACCAAATTTCGTAAAAATCGGTGCAACCATTTAAGAGATATAAATTTCCCATATTTGCAGCGCCCCCTAGTGGCCAACATTAGCCAAATTTGGCTCATAACCTCACAGTCACATGCCAATGAAGGGTCTCCGATTTGCTGTTGTTTGCATTTATTTTCACCGAGATATGCAACACTTTGCCTTTTTATAGCTAGCTAGAAAAATGTATTTGTTCATTTGCGCATTTTTTGACTATTTTTTGATAACTTTAGATCAGGTCCAAGAGAAGACTGTCCGTGCCAAGTTTCACGCTGATTGGACAAAATCCCAAGGAGGAGATAGAAAAAGAAGGTTTTTCAGTTTTCGCGATTTTGTGAAAAAATTTTCTAGGCGGAAATGGGCGTGGCCTAGCCCAGGTGATTCAGCACTATTCAGGGAATCTGTGGATATGAGGTTTTTGAATGTGTGACATATGGTCTGGGAGTTATAGCTCAAAACACGTTGAAAATGAGTAGGGGGCGCTGTTGAGCCACCTTGGCACATGAAAACACAAAAATCACATTAGACAACACAATTTGGGACGTCTGATGCGTGTGCCAAGTTGCGTGAGTTTTCGAGTGTCCCTTGCCCCTCAAAAACAACCTCGTGTTTTATGGCGAATAAGGTGGCGCCACAGTGACAGCGTTGGACGAAACCTCAAAGGCTTCTGCTTTGATCATCATCAAGGTCTTGGGAGTATGTATTTGCAAAATTGAGGTGGTTTGGGGGAACCTGGTAGAAGAGGGACATGAAAGAATGAAAAAAGTAACTTTCTGCCGCCAGTAGGTGGCGCTATAACGCTGTTTCAAATTTTCTGTATAGATGTTTTCAGGGCTGGACAGTTATCATATGTGTGAAGTTTTGGAAAGATATGTCCACGTAGAGTCAAGTTACAGCTACTTTTGTCATCATGGCGAAACATCAAAGTTCGCCGCCACGCCAAGGTCACGCCCTTTGACGAAAACTCACAGTTTTCCATAGAAAGCATCATCAAGGCCTTATGGATAATTTCACCAAGTATGAGGTTGATGTGTTCAACTTTGGAGGAGATGTGCTTCAAAGCGTAAAACACGACATTTTCTACTACCAGTAGGGGGCGCTATATTAATCACAAATTATTCACATGTAGATCTCTTCAGAGCGGGACTGTCATCAATCCTGTGAAGTTTGGGGAAGATTGGAGCATGTATGTTGGAGTAATAAACTACTTCCTGCGTTATAATACTACTTCCTGTTTGTAACGAAGTTTGAGGTCCCGGCACGGTCACACGGTGTGACGAAAACACAAGCTTTTGATAACTTTTCGTCGTCAATTTATGTAGGTGGGACAGACCAAGTTTGAAGGCGATCGGACAAAATCTCTAGGAGGAGTTCGTTCATTTACGAGCCCTGCAAATGGCCAAAAATGCATGAAACTTGCACATTCAATTCAAAATGGCCGACTTCCTGTTGAGTTTAGGGCATGGGCCCAAGAGGCTTTTTTGTACGTCTTGGTGTGTTACATATGCCTACCAAGTTTCATACACGTAGGTTAAACCAACTTGGGGGGCTGCTTCGTTGAAAATGAGTAGGGGGCGCTGTTGAGCCATTTTTTTGCACATTATCATGAAACCCCCAAAATATCAAATTTTTCACCACTTCTGATGAGTCTGTGAAGTTTGGTGAGTTTTTGAATATGATAAAGCCCTCAAAAACGCGGTTCATTTCGCGGAAAAAAATAATAATAATCCTAAGGAATACAATAGGGTCCTCGCACCGCTTGGTGCTCGGGCCCTAATAATAATCATAATAATAATAATAATAATTCCTTGCATTTCAATAGGGTCCTCGCACCGTTGGTGCTCGGGCCCTAATTAAAGCTGCAAGCAGCGATGAACGGGTCTCGCACCTTCACGCAACTCGAAGGAGCTGGTAGGACGCCGGCCAACGCGGCCGTTCATTCCTGTCGAAGGCAGACACCACACGCAGGAGTTACACATCATATCCCTCAAGTCACATGAAGACATGTAATTTTGCCAGTAGGTGGCGCCGTACTAACAACCAAGTATTGGTGTATAGATGTGTTCAGGGCAGGATTTTCATCAATCCTGTGAAATCTGGGAAAGTTTGGAACATGTATGGTGAAGTTGTGAACCAGTTACAAGCAAATTCAAAATGGCAAACTTCCTGTTGGGTTTGGCCTATGCGTTAAGTAGGCTTTTTTGCGCCTCTAGGGGTGATACATGTGCATACCGATTTTTGTGCATGTCGGCAAAACTTGCTATGGGGGATGCTGCACTTTAAGGGGCGTGGCCAAGCCATACAGCCACCCTCATTAATGAAACTCAGGCCTGGACTGTTAACAAACGTGTTAAATTTCAGTCAGATTGGACCAAGTACACTAAAGTTAATGCGAATTTCTGATTTTTGGCGAAACCTCAACCTTCGCCGCCACCTGACGGCCAAACCGTTTAATAACTTTTGATCACAACTTTGTCTAGATCACACACAGTGATTTTCAAGTTGTTCTGATTATTCCTGTAGGAGGAGTTCGTTAAAATACAACACGTGCAAAATGCCAAAAATCACCATGAAATTCAAAGTAGCCAACTTCCTGTTGGGTGTGGCCAATGGGTCCAAGAGACTTTTTTGTGTGTCTGGGTGTCATACATGTGTTTACCAATTTTCGTGCATGTCGGTGAAACATGCGGCAGGGGCTGATGTTTAAAGGGCGTGGTCAAGCCATTTGGCCACGCCCACCAACGAAACTCATATCACATGTTCAGGCCTGGACCATTAACACACATATGAAGTTTCAGGCAGATATGACCAATGACCCTGAAGTTAAGGCCACTTTTATGCGTTTTGGCGAAACATCGACTTTGCCGCGCTCTGGGCGCAACGCCGTTTGACGATACGTCACAATCTTCATAATGTAGTATTACCACGGTCTTGAGGCCTCTCTGACCAAATTTGAGTTGGATATGCTGAACGTGCTCAGAGCTGCACCTCAAAGTCTAAAACATGGCATTTTCTGTTTCCAGCAGGGGGCGCTATGACAAATACAAAATTTCTGCATGTAGACGTATTCAGGGTGGGACTATTATATATCCAGTGAAGTTTGGTGCAGATCGGACCATTTACCCCAAAGTTATAGCAATTTTGTTTTTCATGGCGAGACGTCAAAATTTGCCGCCAAAAAGCCGATTCCCCCCTCAACGGGTAACTGATCTTTTAATAACTTTTGATCACAAAGTAGTGTAGATGATACACAGCGATTTTGAAGCCGTTCTGATTAATCCTGTAGGAGGAGTTCGTTAAAATACAAAACGTGGAAAACGCCAAAAATGGCCGCTAAATTCAAAATGGCCGACTTCCTGTTGGGTTTGGCCTATGGCTCCAAAAGACTTTTTTGTGCGTCTGGGTGGGATACATATGTGTACCGATTTTCATGCATGTCGGTGAAACGTGCCGCAGGGGCTGCTGTTTATATATATATATATATATCTATATATATATATATATATATATAAACCAAACATAGAATTACGCTGAGATGATTGTACAATGTCAACTGGAGTATTTAACCAAGTAATTTAACAGTACTTGAGGAAGCAAAAAATTACTGCCTGTGGTAAACAAGTGAGGCAGAGCAAGCTAATTATGCCAACCACATAGCCAGCATTATTATGCTAAACTTAGAGTCCCAAAACGGTAACCAAATTAATGTTACAGTCTGTGGGGCTCACCAGCCAGGAAGTTCAAACCTGTTAGACGTCACCACTCTTGGGGTTAATTGTTCGGAGAAGGCGACACCGCCGGTGCAGATTGCTCAACCATCGGCTCGTCCTCAGTGGCATCACTGGGGCAACCCGGAAAAGGGGGGTGATCCAAAAACTGCTCTGCTTCCGTCGGTGAGGAGAAAAGGTGAGTGTCGTGTCCAGTTTTAATCTTCAAAGTGGCAGGGTACAGCAGGAAAGCATCGGTGCCCTTTTTGCATGTAATAGCTATTGCCCGTGAGAATAATCTGCGACGTCTGCTGTGTAATCACTGAAGTCAGCGCCGAACCGGAGCACCCAGTTGCCAACTGAGGGCAGGTGTTTCCTTGCCTCCCGGAGGATTGATTATCGCATGGAGAAGCATAGGCAGCAAAAGATCAGATCCTGTGGTTGATGTCCTTCTTTTGGGCAGCCACCGCGGTAGATCCTGTGGGCGCGCTCGATTTCAGGTTTCATGTGCTTCAGAGCTGGGAACCATACCGGAATCATTCCCTCCAGAAACTGCACTGGGGCATCCCTCTCCACGTCCTCCGGTAAGCCGTAAACCCGAATGTTACATCTCCTATTACCATCCTCAAAATCCACAATCTTTTGTTAGAAACTAGGCAACTTATCTTGCGTGTCGGAGAGGACGTGAGCTCCCCTTCAGCCGAAATAATCCTCGTAGTCACCGATGCGAGCTCTGTCTGCACCGCATCAAGCTTGTTAGCCACCTGTTGCATGCTAGCTTCCAGCTCCTCACGCAGAAAAATTTTAATCGCTTGTCGATGAATTGACCACAAAAAGAAGCTTGTTCGACGTGAAATTAACCCAAATACAAGATAATAATGGGATGTTGTTGGAGACCTCACAACTCAGGCAGCCATTAGGTCCAAGTGGTTACTGGAAGTCTCCCTAATTTTTAAACTCTCATAAATGAAATGAATATATGTTTTCCTTCAGAGGTTTGCTTAAATGGAGTTCTTTTCAAGATGTGCCAGATTATGACCATGTTAACTCTTAAGTTTTTTTGCTGAACAGTTTTCAGAAAGTTAAAGGGAAATTCAGGTCAGTTTCCATTAAAACATTTATAATTTTCTCATATTTGACCTGTATTAAAAAATAACTGTTTGCTGAATATGTCATTCCAAATGAAACAGGCAAGATGGCAATCTGGCTGTGGGCGAAGTACCAATAAAAAACACTACAAATGGTGCAGTAAAAAAAAATGTTAGTGCAGTTGGGTGCATGTCATTTCAAAAGTTAGATGCACCTGTACACAGAAAAAAAGATGTCAAGCCCTACTTCTAAACAGATTTAAGTAACATGACCAAACTTTGTGGAAAAAGACACACACACACACACACACACACACACACACACACAGATGGATATACACACTCTCCATTTTGCCACGTCCCCTTCCATAACTCATGAACGAATGTTGTAGGGAAGCATCACTGGACTGTTGACAAGTGTGTGTGTATGTGAGAATGTGTGAATGCATGGATGCGTGCATAAGAAGAAGAAGAAGAAGCTTTATTGTCACTGCAATAAATACAGTGAAATTTCGTTCGGCACTCTCTTGTAGCAGCTACAATGTCCTTGTCATAAAATATACTGGGGGGGGGGGTCATGGTTCTTGCAGCAGTCTCTTCACAGCCATGGGGAAGAAGCTGTGTTTCAGTCTGTTGGTGCAGGCTCTCATGACTCTGAGTCTGCCAGAGGGAAGGCTGGTGAATAGAGAGTGTCCTGGGTGGGCATCCCGAATCTTTGTGACCCGTCGGAGGAGACGGCTGGAATAGATCTCCTCTAGGCGTGGAAGTGGGGAGCAGATGATCCACTCAGCCGTCTTGATGACCCGCTGCAGTTGTTTCTTTTCAGATGCAGTGCAGCTGGCATACCACACCGTACAGCCATAGGTGAGGACACTCTCTATTGTGCAGTGGTAGAAGTTTTTCAGCAGAGGTGGAGGGAGTTTGTTCCTCCTCAGTGTTCTCAGAAAAAAGAGACGCTGCTGGGCCTTTTTGATGATGTGGGTGGTGTTCACAGTCCAGCCCAGGTCCTCCAAGATGTGCAGGCCAAGAAACTTAAAGCTGGTGACCCGTTCCACTTCCTCCCCACTGATGCTCAGGCCTGAGTGCAGTATGGTCCTCGACTTCCGGAAGTCAATAATGACTTCTTTTGTCTTCTTGGTGTTGAGGTTGATGTGGTTGTCACTGCACCAGGCCGCCAGTGCTTGGACCTCCTCCCTGTATGGTGTCTCATAACCGTTGTTGATGAGCCCCACAACGGTTGTATCATCTGCAAATTTGATGAGGGTGTTGGAGCCATGAGTAGTGACACAGTCATAAGTGTACAGTGTGTACAAGACTGGACTCAGCATACAGCCCTGAGGAACACCAGTATTGAGGACGATGGTGGAGGATGTGGAGGTGCCCATTCTGACATGCTGCTAACTGAAGAAGAGCACCGGGTCGCTGCGTCTACACGCGCCGCAATCTTTGTCTATATGCATGTACATGGTTGCAGTCAGTGGTGTGGTGGAGGATACACACAGGTATACAGGGTGTACTCACCTCTTTTTCTGTTTACAGTATACCATATATATCATTCACTTAATGGGCTCTGCTGTCGCCAAGGCTGAGTCAACATGCTGTATTAGTAAAAAAAAAAAAAAACGAACTACCTACACTACCTAAGGCAACAGATGCTCACCAATGGCTCAACATTGGCTGACGGCTGACCGTAGCTTGGTGTGTCAGGACCTTTAAACCTAGCCAGAAGTCAGGCTTCAATACAAACTTGAACAATTCAGGTTGTTGTCTTTTTTTTAATTTTGTTTACAGATTTCTTGATTGGCTCTGTGGGCTTGTCCATTTAAATTAGTTTTTTGCATATAAACCTTACAGAATCAGAATCCATCAGAGCCAATCCAAACTCTTTGACGTTAGAAGACAGAAGTTTGCTATGGTAAACGATGCCAACAATAGGCGCCTTTTTTAAAGACAAAACCTAAAAGTCTCTTAAGCTTGTGTTAACCACTGACGTTATTTTATCTAACCAAAAACCCATTCAAAAAACCAACTAACTTCAAAACAAGGGAAGCGGGAGTGGAGAAATGTTAACCAATTTCTGGGTTATAGGACTCATTCCAGGGGCACTCTATAGCAAGTTTTGCTAACTCATATCATAAATGTTTATTGTCCCAGAATGGATAATCAGACTGGTTTCTGTCTGCCAGTCAGTATGATACGATACAATATGATACGGTGCAATACGGTGTATTTTATTGTCAGTTTACACTGAAATTCATCTTGTGACCTTAGACAACCCTGCTCAAGAACACACAAATTAGACATACAGCACAAACAGCACATACCCGTAAAAGCACACCAAACAGTAATGACCATTGAACACATCACATAACATCCTCAGATTCGGATCTTAATTAGCAGCCTTCTTCTTCTTCTGGTTTAGCAACAGGATAGCCTGATGTATAAACAAATTTTTCAGCCTGTCGTGTTTAAATAGAGGGACTCTGTATTGCCAGTTGGAGGGCAGAAATAGGTATAATGTTTTAGGGAGTCTAGTCAATGGGTGTATAAGTCTGGAAACCCAAATACCAGTATATTCTAAGGGTCAAAGAGCTGTGCAGTCGCCCTCCCTATCCTTACAGCTGCCACTGACCTTGGCAACATGGCTGCTGCTGTGTGTACATTAAGAAGGGGGAGACAGCAACCACTGGCTGTCTGAAAGCCTCACAGACTGATATTTCTTACCCACTTGCACCCAACCCTTCTAACTATTTAAATAGTAAATATCTCTCAGCAGAGCCCCGTGTGCTCCACTTGAACATGCAGAGAAATCTAAAGCTTGACAGAGCTGCCATCTCTCATTGTGATTACTGAGCTCTGATTGAAAATGGCTGTTTGGAGGAAGGTTCATTGAACAATCTCAGTGCCCAAACGGCCCTTGACAACTTTTAGTCTTTCCCTTAAAATCATAGCAACGAACAGCTATTAACCTTTCAGTTTGATGTTGACATGGGTAGCAATGGTCCACCAGTGTGATGTTCACGAGTCAGTGCACTGAGGGAAGGTGGACACCTGTGTAAAATATGTGAGGAACTGGCCATCAGGGGCCACCTTAGTTACATTGCATTGGACGCTCTGTAGGAGATGTGCTTTATTATATTAAAAATATACTACAGAATTAGCACTGTGCATCCCCTAGAAAAGTCCAGTGCAGTGATTGCTCAGCCAGGGACTTACACTCTCCAACACAACGACAAGAGTTATATGGAGTATAAAAGAGGTGTTGGTTTACTGAATACCAAGCATGTGACCTCAGTGATGATGAATGAATGAGCCCTGAGGTGCTGGCTTTATGAATGCTCCATCTCCACAGGTTGTCCAGTAAGAACAGGATGGTGATGGATAATAAATGCAGTTAACGCACCAATTGACATGCCACTCATTTATCGGTTCAGTCAATCAATCAATCAATCAATCAGTCAATTTTTATTTATAAGGCCCAATATCACAAATCACAATTTGCCTCAGAGGGCTTTACAGCATACAACATCCCTCTGTCCTTAGGACCCTCACAGCGGATAAGGAAAAACTCCCCAAAAAACCCCTTTAACGGGGAGAAAAAAATGGTAGAAACCTCAGGAAGAGCAACTGAAGGAGGGATCCCTCTTCCAGGACTGACAGACGAGCAGTAGATGTTGTACAGAGCAGATCAATATAATGAATTAACAGTAATCCATATGACACAATGGGACATAAGGAGAAACAGATATTATATTAATAATATGATTATATATATATGTGACAATAATCATATGTGTATAATAGTACAGGTATGACTAATAGTAACAGCAGCAGTGGGAGGCATCAGGCAGGACCATGGCAGCAGCACAACCTCGACACACCATCCAGGCACAGCTGTGGTACGAGTTAACCTGCGAGACAGTGGAGCACAGAGGCTCCGGAGAACAAGCCGAATTAGTGACATGCAGTAGACCCGGGTTAGAGAGATGCATTAACAGGACATGAATACTAGCAAGGGAGAGAGAGAGAGTGAGAAGGAGAGAAGGGGCTTGGTATATTATAGGAGGTCCCCCGGCAGACTAGGCCTATGTCAGCCTAACTAGGGGCTGGTCCAAGACAAGCCTGAGCCAGCCCTAACTATAAGCTTTATCAAAAAGGAAAGTCTCAAGTCTAGTCTTAAAAGTGGAGACGGTGTCTGCCTCCCGGACCGAAACAGGAAGGTTATTCCACAAAAGAGGAGCCTGATAGCTGAAGGCTCTGGCTCCTGTTCTACTTTTGGAGACTTTAGGGACCACGAGTAACCCTGCATTCTCAGAGCGCAGTGTTCTGGTGGGATAATAGGGCACTATGAGCTCTCTGAGATATGATGGAGCCTGATTATGTAGAGCTTTGTAGGTTAGGAGAAGGATTTTAAATTCAATTCTGGATTTTACAGGGAGCCAGTGCAGAGAAGCTAAAACAGGAGAAATATGATCTCGTTTCTTAGTTCCTGTCAGTACACGTGCCGCCGCGTTCTGGATTAGCTGGAGAGTTTTCAGGCACTTATTAGAGCTACCTGATAATAGAGAATTACAGTAATCCAGCCTCGAGGTAACAAACGCGTGGACCAATTTTTCAGCATCTTTTAGTGACAGGATAGGCCTAATTTTCGGTTGGTCAGAATATCCCTATGAATATCCCTAAGAAATAAACAGAGAACATGCACATATATTGATATGTAACAATAAAAAACATAAACAGTGTAGCGTGAATACAAATGAAGATAATTAAGGAAATTGCTAGAAAGCTGAATAGATCAGGAGAATTCTGTCCCCCAATACTGGAAGGGATTGTCAATAAGAACAGTTCCTTAGCAGACAGATCAGAGCACTCACTGTGCTCCTGTAACATGAACAAATAAAACTCAGACGGTGCAGCAATATAACTACTTAACATGAATAACATTGTGGGCGTCCATGTATAGAGTATGGTGATAAATAGCATTGGCAACAGTAGACTTTATCATGTGGCCGTCAAAATATCACGAGGGCCGAGCGTAATCATTATACAGTGCATTACAGCAATGCGAAACACCACAACTTCAGTTTCAAGTATAATGTAAAACTCCAGTAATACTCACATTCTCATGGACGCACAGGATAACAAACCAGATGAATAAACAAAGAGAAACAGAGTCCCAGAAAATGCAGGAATGACAGATGGTCCACTTCAGGTTAAGTCAGATGTCCTTTGCTGCCGTTGAGTTTTTACCGATTTATGAAGGAGAGCAAGTTAGTGCTGGGCGGTATACCGGTTTATACCGGATACCAAGGTTTTTTTTTTTTTTTTTTAATGATATGAATTTTTATATACCGCAATACCGGTGAGTATGTAGCGTACACAATGTTGGGAAAGCCGAGCGGTGGAACGTAGCGCCGCGGGACATTGTTTGGGAGGGGACTGTTTTGCAGTTGCACTAAGCAAGGTGATGTGACGGCACAGCGGTGAGCTGTTGAGTTAAGAAAATGGATAAAAACAGTGAAAGTTACTAATATCAAGAATGCATGAAACTAAGATCTGCGTCCTCCACGTCTGCAGGTAACGTTGGCAGCGGCACTGCAAGAGAAAAGACGAGTTAGATGTCACTCAGAGACACGTTTGTATTGATTCCTTCACTTCATTAGAATCATGAGTGCCACCTCTTTGTAAACAGCATCATTTTGTAGGGCCATGCAAACCTGTACCAATACTAGTGTGGACATTAATGTGTTTCTACTAGGGCTGGGACTTTAACGCGTTAATTTCGATTAATTAATCACAGGAAAAATAACGTGTTAAAAAAATAACGCATTTAATTGCACCTTTCTCAGTTCCCTAAAGAGCGCGGCTTGGGCCGCATTTTCCTGACCAAACCCGACCTGAGTCCGAGACAGTTATATCCGAGCCTGGCCTGAACCCGACAGCCTTTATGTTTTTCAAGTCCAAACCCGACCCGAGCCTGACGCAGTTTGTTACCTGACATAGTTATTGTTACCATGGTTACAGCTTGTCTCTTTACCGTGATCACACATGGACAATGTGTAAATGACCATCAAAAGGCTGCAGTTACTCACAGTCACACACGCCGCTCGCACAGCAGCACAGAACACACACACTCAGTTGGAGCGGAGCCTGTGTTGCGTTCAGGCGTTGTCATGTAAATAACAAATTCCAGCACTTGAATAGGCCATAACACAACACAGCAGCATGTCAAATTTCTTAATTTTTATCCGAACCTGGCCCAACCCGTGGGGTATCCACTCTCTGGCCTACAATAGACCAGATGACAGGGTTCAGAGCCAAAATAAGTAAGTCTACATCTGACAAATTAAGAAACTTTCAGGCGCATTGAAAAATAAACATATTAGTTTAAGTGAGTTCACCTATATGTCTGTTCATTGGTTCAGTCATCAACCAAAATTTATCTGAATTGAAAAACTTTGCTCATTGTGTCAATTGTTGCTTTTTGATAAAAATGTGATTAATCACTATTAATTAATTACAAAGCCCCTAATTAATTAGATTTTTTTTTTTTTATCGCATCCCACCACTAGTTTCTACAATATTCACTCCTCATGACAGTAAAATAGGCCATTCTAAGCCAATTTACTGCAGTAATTCCTCTCTAAATCATTAAAAAATGTGGTTAACACCCAGTCGTGCATGAAAAAAAAAAGAAAAAAAACGTGGTATACCGTGAAACCGACATAAGTTGGAAAAATACTGTGATATAAAATTTTGGTCATACCGCCCAGCACTAGAGCAAGTCAATTAACATTGGTACAACCTGTTCACGTGACCAGTGAGTAGGCTGAAAGGAGGGATGCCTTGGTATAAACTGTAAAAGACAGGATGACCTTCTGAACAGCCACTGCCAACTTTGTGGTCAGTGTCTTGTGGGAGTGCTGGGAGTCTGATGAGCTTAGCAACAGGCCATGTATATGTCTGGTCTCTCGAGTTGGATCTGTGCGGTCCACACTCTGCTATCAGCACCAGGAGTGACCGCTGTAACCTTTCTGACTGGCCACAGGGCACGTGGGAGCTGCTGGTCAATGATAAGAACGATTGTACCAACAGTAAGATTATCCTTTTCTTGTTGCCACTTGGAGCAGGTTTGGAGAGATGGCAGATAGTTCCTGATGAAGTGGGTCCGGAATTGATGAGCTCAGGCTTGGAAATGTCTCCATATGCGATGGCTGAGGAGCTCTGTGTCTGAGTAGATGACCTGTGGTGTTCATTGGTCAGGCCGCCTCATCAGCAGCATATTAGGAGTGATTGCATGTAGGTCTGAGACATCTGATGAGGTATAACCCAGGGGTTTGGATTTGATGATGCTCTCCACTGCAACAAGTATTGTTCTCAAAACCTCCTCCGTGACAGTCTGAGATCCCAGCGTGGTGTGTAGAGCGGATTTGATGGGGCATATCTCACGTTCCCAAGAATCACTAAAGTGTGGTGCAAGTGGAGGATAGAACCGGACTGGCGAGTTGTGACTATAGTGATGGGGAAAGTGAGTGGAAAGCTTCTTAAAGTTCTGACCTGCCACCTTTAAAGTTTGTGCCCTGGTCTGATATAAGCTCGGAGGACTTCCCTTGTCTATGAAACGATGGAGTGCCAACAGAAATGAGCCCACATCCATACTGGTTAGCAGATCCAAGTGTACAGCATGAGTCGTTAAGCACTTGAACACCATAATTTCTCTTGATGAGTTAAGGCCCAAAGCAGTCCATCCCTGTGGAATAGAATACTGGGCAATGAAGTAGCAAGCTAGATGGTGGAAGGTCAGCCATTAGGGGGATGACTGGGTTGCTGCGCCATTTACAGCATTCAGGACAGATAAACTGATGTTTGCAGACAGTCCCTCTTCCTCAAAGGATTCAGAACCATCTCCGTAGCTCAGCAAATACTCTTTCAGGTCCTGGGTAGGCAAGCAGGCTGTCAAAGTCTTGGATGATAAGTTTAGTGATGTAATGAAGAGGGTCAAGCACAACTGGATGCAGATTATCTTGGCAGAAGTCATCACATCTGCAGAGCCACCCCCCCATCACATGGATTAACTGAGCCTCTTGGTCATACTCAGGAGCCAAGGTAAGTAATCAGCTGCTTGTTAGTATTGGTTTCTGAGATGACAGGAGGGTGATTTCTTCCGGGAAACAGTCTCTCTGTGCTTTCCTGCAGAGGGCCAGTTCAGTGCTTGTAGTCATCTGCTGTGGGTCTGAGACCATAGCCGCCCCATGACATGCTTGAAGAGAAGCCTCCAATAGCTCACTGAAGTCGTTGAAGGCACTGGCATCAGGCAGACATGGATCAGGAGTCACAGAGAGATGGCCACAGAAGCTGACTTTATGCAGTTCAGTAGGATCGTCAGATGAGATGTCAGGAGATGTAGGCCAGGATCATTCATTTTGCCATTCTACGATGTCTGAAAAGATGTGAATGCTTTGAGTGCAGGTTGAGAAGTCTGCCCTGGATGAACATAACATCGAGGAAGAGAGATGGCAAGAAGCTGTTGCAGTTCACTCTCCCAGGCATGCCACAGCCGGATTAGGTCATCTGGCAGCTGCAGGTCATCCCAGTCTCTTTTCTTACTTCAGAGATGCTGCACTAGCATTTTGGCTCGAGTGGTGTGGGGGATGAACACCCGATACATGCCCGATACCCAATAAATACTGCGTATAGTAGGCTCAGGATGCTTGGTGTGGCGGAGCTGGTAGGTGATGGTGTCTGATGTTCAGTGCCACAGCAGGCCCAGAGTCAGGCTACAGTACATCTTGTGGGTCATCCTCTGGTTGACTACAGGGCTGCACAGGAGTGGATATAAAATGCGTTGTGGGGGTTTCTGAGAAGGAGGCACCGCTGTCCTCAAACCTAAGAAGATGGCTTGGATTGGGAGTGTCGAAGCCTGAGGTGGGACATTGAGGAGCAGCTGAAGGTCGTTGCCCAAGAGCGCTGAGGAGAGATTGCATCTCTCGCCTGAGCTGTTTGTTGTCCTCCCTCATTTCTCTCAGTTCTGACAAGACTGCGTCTGGCATTAGGTTCTGGGGTGTCTGCTTGTCAGGAATGACTCTAGATGCATTGTCATACTTGCTGTCTTCCTCGGTGGAGTGGTCATATAGAGTGTGTGGCTGAGGTTGCTGCCATCTTGGAAGGTTCAACAGGAAGTCATGGAGATAGCGGGGTGGATGAACATCTCAGTGAGGACGGGTGTTACCATCAGGGAATGGCATCATATGCTGTGGAAACTGCCAATCCGGCTCGACGGACTATATAAAAGAGCTGTTGGTGTACTGATTACCAAGTGTGTGACCTCAGTGATGATGAATGAATGAGCCCTTAAGTGCTGGCTTTATGGATGTTCAGTCTCCACAGGTTGTCCAGTAAGAACAGGATGGTGATGGGTAATAATAAATCCAGTTCACACACCAGTTGACATGCCACTCACTTACTGGTTGGTCAGAATATCCCTATGTGATGTGTGGTTACTACAATAAAGAAGTAAATAGAGAAAATGCACATACAGTGGTGGAAAAAAGTTTTCGGACACCCCATGCATTTGTATTGCATTAAGAATCACTCTTAGGTCTTCAAGTGCAATTTCTTTTAGTACAGTCACAGCCAAATTACTAAACAAATCCTAAAAAAGCCATTAAAAACTTAAAATTGATTGGTTCCATAAAAATACATAAGAAATCTTGAGTATTGGGTCATTTTGGTACCAGTGATCCACAAAGGAAGGTTGTGCTTTTTATTAAAAGACACAATTTTTGTTGCCCTGCTTCATGTCTATATAAAGCCAGTACATTTGAAAGTTCTTCAGAGACAAAAATGGCTAAAGCAAGGAACCTAATGCAGGAAAAAATGCCTGAAGATACAGATTCTCAGCCAGGAAGGGTACAGCTGCCGCCAGATAGCCAGGAAGTGCAGATGCAGTCCTGCAGCAGTTGGATACACTCTGCAGAAATACAGACGAACTAACAGCTTGGAAGAGAAACCAAGATCTGGGTGTCCAAGGGTTTCTTCAGCAAGAAATGACCGCATCCTGATCAGCATGTGCAGGGAAAACCACGAAATGACATCACAGGAGCTTCAGCAGCAGTGGTCAAACCAAACTGGTGTCCAGTGTGCCACCCGCACTGTACGTGGCCGACTTTTAGATCATGGCTTAAGGTCATACAAGGCTGTCAAGAAGCCCCTGATCAATGAGAGACAGAGGTTAGCCCGGCATCATTGGGCCCAAGCACACAAGAACTGGACAGCCAGGAATTGGAAGAAGATTCTGTGGTCAGATGAGTCCAGTTTCCAGCTTTATCTTCCTCCTGCTAATGTGAGGGTACGCAGAAGGCCAGGTGAAGCATTATCTCCAGCATGTACAGTACCCACTGTTAAGCATGGTAGAGGCAGTAGCATCGTTTGGGGATGCATGAGTGCTGCTGGTGTTGTCATCTCACTGTCTGTAATGGCACATTGAACTCTGCCAAGTATTGTGCCATTCTTGAAACCCACATGCTCCCTTCTGCACGTGCACTGTTCTGTCGAGGTCAAAACTGGATGTTTCAACAAGATAATGCCCCTTGCCACACATCCAGGGCCAGTACAACTTGGCTGCAGGAGCACAGTATCCAGGTCTTAGAGTGGCCAGCTCAATCCCCACATATGAGCCCCATTGAAAATCTGTGGTGTATTATCAAAAGGTCTGTTTCAAAGCGTAAACCAAAGAATTTAGAAGAATTAAAAGCAGTAATTCAAGAAGAATGGGACAAGATTACCCCTCAACAGTGTGAAAGGCTCGTGGGGAACATGCTAGCCAGGATTAGAGCGCTACTGCATGCTAATGGCAGGACTACTAAATATGAATTTGATGATGTGATGGTTTATTTATTTTTTGTTCAGTTTTGAACACATTCTCTGTTATTTGTTGACTTTGATACCGACAATGTTGAGAACTGACATATTGAAACTGTCAAGAATTTAGTTTTGTTATTTTTTCTTGTGAACAATAAACAAAAAAAATATCATTTGTATTTGTTTGTGTCTGTCTAATGCAGCCACACCTTTTGAAACACAAAACAAGATTTTTCCACAAATATTTCATGAAAATATTTGAGATTGTGTAAAATTTTAAGAGTGTCTGAAAACTTTTTTCCACCACTGTATATTAATATATATATTTTCTAACAATGAAAAACATAATCAGTATGGCATGAATACAAATGAAGATAATTAAGGAAATCGCTACAAAGCTGAAAAGATGAGGAGAATACTGCCCCCCTGTAAGGGAGTGTCAACAAGGAATAAAATCTGTAAGACTTATATTTACTACTACTCCTCCAGTGCACTCTGAGGGCACACTAAATTAATGTAGAACGGTTCCTTAGCAGACGGATTATTATCACTGTGCTCATTTAACATGAACAAATAAAACTCCAACGGTGCCGCAATATAACTACTTAACGTGAATAATATTGTGGGTGTCCATGTACAGAGTATGGTGATAAATAGCATTGGCAACAGTAGACTTTATAATGTGGCCATCAAAATATCACGAGAGCGTAATCACGAGAGCGTAATCATTATACAGTGCATTACAGCAATGCCAAACACCAAGACTTCAGTTTCAAGTTTAATGTAAAACTCCAGTAATACTCACATTCTCATGGACGCACAAGATAACAAACCAGATGAATAAACAACGAGAAACAGAGTCCCAAAAAATGTAGGAAGGACAGATGGTCTGTTTCAGGTTAAGTCAGATGTCCTTTGCTGCCGTTGAGTTTTTACCGATTTATGAAGGAGACGTGTGATTTGTGCAGCAAGTCAATTAACATTGGCACGACCTGTTCACGTGAACAGCAAGTTGGTTGAAAGGAGGGATGTCTTGGTAAAAACTGTAAAAGACAGGATCACCTTCTGAACAAGGAGCACTTTGAGGAGCACTTGAAGCTGACAGCCCTGCCTCCTGGACAGGAAGTACAGCTGGAACAGCCAAAGTGTTAGAACCTATTTCCAAGGCAGAAGTCTCTTTAGTGCTGAGTTGCGGCTGTGGTTTTGTTGTGAAGTGCCTTTGGCAGAGATGTGTCTCATCTATCAAGGAATCAAACTGCTCCCTGGTGAAGCTAACTGTAGCACCTCAGATTCATGAAGAACATGGCCACTTGTCTTCTTCGTGTAGAGTACCTACAGAGCAACTTTTTATCCTCTCAGAGATAATCCAAGGGTTATTGGAATTTGCTAATCCCGTTAACATGTGATCTGTGGATCTCGAAAAAAGTAATAACCGTGTTCCCCCAGGTATTCTGTGGAAGGTTTTGCAAGAGCACTGAGTGCAAGGGTTGTGTTGGCATGCACTCTGAATTTGTGGAGTGAGAGCCGTGTTGAAGTTATTTGAATTGAATCGAGAACAGCTTTTGACTCCAACAAAGTTGCCTCAAATTGTGGAAAACTGCGCAGCATATATGGCCAGGACTGGAAGTGCAGCAGAGGTGTAGAGAGGATTCAGATGTAGGGCTGGGTATCAGTACTCAATGCCTTATAAGGTATCGACCAAAATAAAATGGTACTAAGTGGTATTGAATCATCTTCAGTCAAATAATATCTGCATTCGATCCTTTTTGCACCAAGTCAGACCATCCAGTGCAGTGTTTCCCCTAGGGTTACAGCTTTGGGGGGGGCGGCGGGGGCGGCGGCGTTCAAATGCTGGAATTTGTTATTTACGTGACAACGCCTGAACGCAACACAGGCTCCGCTCCAACTAAGTGTGTGCAGTGCCGTGCTGCTGTGCGAGCGGCATGTTTGACTGTGAGTAACAGCAGCATTTTGATGGTCATTTACACACGGTCCATGACAATAACTATGTCAGGTAACAAACTGCGTTGAGTTTGGGTCGGGCTCGCTTATAATTGTCTCGGACTTGGGTCGGGTTCGGTCGGGAAAATGCGGCCCGAGCTGCGCTCTAGTGTGCTCACCTGTGTGTGCGCACGTGTCTGTTTGTGTGTGTGTTTGGGGCAGAACTCCGCCGTGCACGACACAGAGAGCAGAAGGGAATTGAAAATGCGCTACCATGTAGAGACAGAAGTGACATGCTGTGGTGTAAATAAGATAAATAACATGAGGTTGTTTGGTTAGTTTAATAAAAGGACAAGGTATAGACATGTTCTATATGAAAGGTAACCTTAAATGACTTCTGTTGTGATCTGGCGCTATATAGAAAATAAAATAAAATTAACTTGACCTTCCGGGGGGGTGGGGGATGCCGTTGGGGGGGTGGGGCGCCCCCCTAATATAATGGTAGGGGAAACACTGCAGTGTCCCTGCCAGATCAGCACATTTCTGCTACAGCAATCTCCAGAGCTGCTTTCCTCCCAGCAGTCAGTTCAACATCTGACTGGTAAGCACAAGCTATACAGCCACTAACATCCAACACCATGCCGTTAAACTGTCCTAACAAACTCAGTCCCACACCGAAACCGCCTGACTCTGTCCTCTGTGATGTCACCCATTGGTTTGTGGACTGGTGTTTGGCACTTAAGTGTTTTTTGTTTTGTTTTGTTTTGTTTTGTTTTGTTTTGTTTTTGGAGCCAGAAGTGACCATATTTGGGCAAGAGGCTGGATCTGGGAAGGTGTGAGGGGTGGATCTGTCTCATTGACTGTGGCGGCACCTTGCAGACAGTTTGTCACTCTAGTGACCCATCCTTAATTATGCGTAACTTTAAGCTCTAATGAAAGTGAAATGGATGGGTTACATAAAAATTCACCCCTGTACAGTTGTCACAAATGTTGAAGTTAGCTATAGAGACCAAAACAGTTTTTTTGTACCAGGCTGTAAACGTGTTTATCTCTGCTGTAAAGTTGGGCATTTTAACACGTTGGTATATGGGGACTGCTTGGTTTCTGGAGCCAGCCTTAGGTGGACATTAGAGGAACTGCATTTTGGCACACTGTGTTGGTTTCATTTTTCAGCCCTGGAGGTTGCTGCTTGTCCTTTTGACTTTGTTGGGATTCACTGGACCACAGATGATTTGTCATTTGTTAAAATCTAAACTGGACATGTGAAGGCTTTTCCTCCTGAGGTGGAAGACCTCATGTTCTTTGTTCACAGACAAAGAATTTACCTGACACCCATCTCAGCAGAATGGTCAACTTCACACCTCTGTGAGAGACAAGTCTCAAAAGTGATTGGTCAGTACTGTTACAGTGCCATGTGACTCTGTGATGTCATCAGACACACTGTAGGAGTTGATTTCCATTCACTACAGTCTCTCTTGGCTCTTGGGTGGCAAGCCGCCCACACCTCTTCCCTTCTGGGCCCTGGACCAGCCCAGAGGTGCTCTTTGTCCCAAACCATCAAAAGGGTGGAACCACTGCTCCACAGAGTTTTGTTCCTTTTCTCCTAAGACTCTCATGCGCCCTCACCCAAGGAAGGTGCATAACTGAAACCACAGAAGTTAGAAGGGCAAACATAAGGTTTGCAACTAACTTCCCAGCAACAAGGAGAATCAAGTTGAGTTAGCACCCCAGCGTCTAACTCTGCAAGGACCCCGAGCGACTGGCTTCCTCGGATCTGCACCTTTGGAACAAGGACACAACAAAGACTGCTTCTAGAGCCACAGCTCTTTCCAGCCTTCTTCGTTGGCTAACAAGGAGAGCACGCATTAAACCAACTCTTTCCTCAATCCATTCAGGATTTGGTAACGTAACAACTGGGCATAGCTTTATCACAGCTGCACAGGCTAAGCAAGACTGTTTAACTTGTTGTTTGTGATTTAATGCTGCTAATTGAGTTATTGTTGTGATTGTCTGCAATTAGGTTATTGATTAGTTGGTCTTACCAAGCAAAGTCATGTTTAGTTTGCTAATGCTGTTCACAGACGTCTTGCATGTAACTAAACATCTTCTGCACTAATCCAGACCCCTTGCAACACAAATCGCATTCACATAGACTCACTCACAAATAGGCTTTCAACAGAGCTACACCCAAGCAGGCCGCTCAAGTCCCGCTTCTTTTCCTTTGTCTTTGTCCTGACCACACAGTCAGACAAACACCTCCCCCGATCTGAAGCTAGCTTTGATCTGGTCATCTTGTAGTTTTCTGTTGTCCGCCATTTTGTTTTGTAGGCCAAACGGCCCTTCGATCACCACACCCGCCTTTGTCTTTCCCTCTCTCTTGCACACACGCACAGACACACACCTACACACATATACACACACACACAGGCATGTATATAGTTAGTTAGGATTTGTGTGTTTTGGTTTTGCTTTGCTTTGCTTTATGAATAAATATATTCTTGGAATCGTACCTGCTGTCTGTTTAATGTTGTACAACAGTGAATGAATAGTCAACCTCTGCTGCGTCAAGAATTCCGAAATCCTTCAGGCTTTATTATTAATTTGGTTATGGTTATTAATTTAATTATTAATCAGATTCCCAAATTAATAGTTTAGTGAACTTTTTGAGACTGATATCATTAACTGGCTATCATTTTTCCCTTTATGGGAATGGTGCCCCACGAGGTGATTTAATGTTAATTAAGTCATATTATTTAACATAATTAATAATTATTACTAATAATTATTAATTATTTCTGATAGCCAATTTGAGCCTATAAATGTAGATTCCCTACATTAATGGTATCGCCATACTAAGCCTATAAATGTGGATTCCCAACATTTTGGTGCCCCTTGATAAGGCCTAGTATTATAATTTACAACAACTTGGTGAGACTTTAACTCAAGAGGAGCCAGCATATTTATAGGTTGCAGTGCTCTCTGTTCGCCTGTCAGTCCTCATTTCATTGGTCACCTCTGCTCACAAGATTTGGACAGTGACCGAGAGAATAAGAAGATGGCTGCACTTGGCCTATGTGATGTTTTCTGTGCAGGTAACCTCACTTTCATACACATGTAAGAGAGGAGCTGCTGCTCCTTCACATCCTGAGGTGCTTCAGGCAGCCAGATCAAACCAACACTGCCAAGCTAAACTTATGAGAGATAAGAATATGAGTCATTGTGTCCACTCACTGATGGTGGCCATCAGCAGCTGATGATACAAGTCAGCTGGACATGTTAGTTCTTTGCTTTTGTCCAAATGTCCCCCTCCACACCCTTTAAGGCCCAGACGCACTAAACTGACCTAAGGGAACTTGCAGTGACAAAAGCCCCCTGCTGTGTGTCACCTTGTGCTGCCTGTGTCTCATTCAAAAAAGTTGCACATGAACACACCACAAAGACTACAGCCAACCAGTATGTACGTTCTGCACCTGTGTGAGAGGAAATAACTCTCCACAGCAGCAGACGGCAGTAATCTGTAATCGTCATTCAAAAAGGGAAACCAGAAGACAGTCTTGATGCTAGTTAGCCAGATAGCACATTAACAACACAATCCAGTGTTGAAAGAACAGATCATATTTACCATGCGGCAGTGAACAATAACACAAACCATCAGGACATGTTTCTGCCTAAGTCAATGGATAAAGAAAAATAATCTAAGCTTATGGAAGAAGCTTGTTTTGGTCTCACTCCCTCTGGACTTCAGCTCTTTGTTTACTTTCCCCACTTCCGTTTCTCTTCTCGTGCACCGAGCTGAACTGCCAATCAGAGTGATTTCATTCACTGATGGGCTCTGCTATCACCGAGTGAACATGCTGAATCGGCCAAAAAAACACCAATGGGGCCAACAAGGGGCAACTGTGTGGGGCGCACTGCATGGACTAGGGCGACAGACACTTACCAGTGGCCCAACATTGACCGACAACTGACTAAACTCCAGCACATGCAGCACATTAGGGACAGGCAGCAATTCAAAATGAGAAAAGATGCAGTAAAACTCTGATACACCTTATTGCTTTAAATAGCCAGACTCAGACATAACATGACTCTTGCTTTCTTATGTAGTATGTAGTCAGTAATACATAGTTCAGTTCCAATGGACTTGCTGAACCAAGTCAACCAAGGAAAAAATGAAGGAAAATACTGCCTGAACAAAGACACAATGTGCAAGTTACACAAATGTTATCTCTTAATTTAACACCTCAATGAATCACTATCTAATAGCATACAACTTGTATACATCAGTATGTGTACGATATCTTTTGTTTTTGGCTTTGGCCTAGAAGTTGGTGGGACTTAGGAGGGATTTTCATGTTTTATTTAATTTGAAAGTAACCCATGCTGTGTGTTCCAGTATATTGTAATATCTGACTTCACTGTGGAAGAGATGTAAGTTTGTAGTGAGTATAATATGGCACAAACTCTTGTGGTGCAAAGATGAACTGATACACACAATACAAGTTATGTTTCCACATGTATTGTCCCAGGCCTGTTAAAAACCTATAAACCTGTATGTCTGTGGTTAGATAGTGGGGACCACACTCCACCTTGTTGTTTATATATTCTCATGTGCTCATTCAGACTTGACACGTGTATGAAGTGTTGGCATTCTCTGCAGGTGCTGTCTGATATGACCATACTCCAGCGGAGGATCCCCCCTAGTTTCAGAGACCCTGCCAGTGCCCCTTTGAGGAAACTCTCTGTTGACCTCATCAAAACTTACAAGCACATCAATGAGGTATGATTCATGCGACCAGCAATACCACACACACACACACACACCACACACACACGCACACGCACTCACACAAGTATGTGTTTGTCCTTGGACTTTTCTTGTTTTATTTAAATTCTTGGTTAGGTTTACAGAGTATTTGCTTATTTTGCTGAGATCAAGCCTAACCTGAGATGAAGCTTTAGGCTCTTTTCCACTGTACAAAAAACTGCTAACATCGGGCTTTTTAATGTAATGGGAAAGGTCACAATCAGCATTCAGACATGGGTCAAATGACAGTCATGGATATTTATTGGCTGGTGCTGATCGGCATTGATGTAACACAATACCCAGGTGAGCGCAATAATTTTAACCCCACTTATCAGGGAGATGCAACGACATGCCACCACAAAATACAGCCATCTCGCCCAAGAAGCGCTCAAACATCAATCCAAATTAGTTTGCATTGAGTTTGTAAGAGAGACTGAATAAGAGATGCATAAGAACAAGTTACCACCTTTAAGTTTTCACTGACCTGTGTGCTGCTTTCTACTGTTTACTAACCTGTTTTCCAGCCTGTCTGTCATGTCGAACATGACACGTCAAAAAAAATAGAAAAAAAAGAACCTACACACAGAAAGACACACTTGTCTGCTGCAGAGCCGTGCTCTGGTCTTATGGCAACAGGAAAAGAGTCTATAGCCTATTTTAGTGAGTTTACCTGTGTTTAAAAAACTCACGTACATGTGCTAATTGTGGTGGAAAAGGGGTTTTTGTCAAAAATACTTTTCTGTTATATTGACATATAAAAAGAAGTAACCACTGTAAAGTTTTCACAGGCCTCCCTGCTGCTTTCTACTGTTAACTAACCTGTTTTCCATGTTATCTGACACACTCATCTGCTGCAGCGCTGTATACACAGCTCTGGTCTACTGGCAGCGGGAAAGGAGTCTATAGCCTATTTTTAGTGGGTTTACCCGTGTTTAAAAAGTTTGTGTACATGCACTTATTTTGGTGGAAAGGGGCTTATGTCAGAAATACTTTGCTGTTAATCACCTTGGGGTCTACTATTTGGAGCTGGAAGCAGGTGTGTAAAGAAGCAGCATAAAGTAAATGCTACGTAGTATTAGCATCCTGAAGAAATTAGGTTTGGCTCAGCACTTAACTAAAATGTACTAAAACATATATTTTCAATAAAGTCAAACTAATATTGAGGTTAAACAGCTTCCCAATACAAATGTCTGTTTCCTCACTTCAGCCTTAACCGTTGGTAATGTAACTGGTAACATCCAGGGAAGAACAACAGAACAACAGGCTGAAATAATGATAGTTACTGGTACACAGGTGCTTTAGGGTTCTTTAGAGGCAGGGCAGGTAACCCGAGTTTTTGTGTCAATCCACAGGTGTACTATACTAAGAAGAAGCGGCGGGCCCAGCAGGTCCCTCCAGAGGACAGCAGCACCAAGAAGGAGAGAAAAGTCTACAATGATGGCTATGACGACGACAACTACGACTACATTGTCAAAAATGGAGAAAAGTGGCTGGACCGCTATGAGATAGATTCGCTGATCGGGAAGGGCTCCTTCGGACAGGTGAGGTCAACAAAAGAAACTTCAGCATGAAAACTGAGTCCACAGTTATTGTTAGTTTCTAAAATCTTCCCCTCAGACCATCATGGTTCCTTAATAACACAAACAGTTGGAGCTGCAGTTGATTTGTTTGATGTCTCAAGTGGCTCCCACAGTCAGTAACACGTTTTTCTCAGTGAATTGCCACCATTTTCTGCACCTCACTCAACATGACAGGACACAGCCTGGAACACATTATGTCAGTCCTTGTCTAATGAAGAAAGCATAACATGGCATTAGATGACAGAGTGTATTGATGTGTGTCTGCAGGTGGTGAAGGCCTACGACCACCACGAGCAGGAATGGGTTGCCATAAAGATCATTAAGAACAAGAAGGCATTTCTAAACCAGGCACAGATTGAACTACGCTTGCTGGAGCTCATGAACAAGCATGACACTGAGATGAAATATTACATAGGTAAGAAGGACCACACACACACTACTATGAGGTGTGAGAGTACAGGGATCAGATATAACAAATGTACAACCTCACAGGTGCAGCTCTATTTATACCACACTGGTTCGAACACAGAGAGGTCACAAAGTATTCACCGTATCACATCTCCCAGTATTGCAAAGATACTCACCATGCATTGCCTTGGGGCCACTTTTGCAAAATGGCAGGAGGTCAGGGGCCTGTCTGCGGTCCTGCACATGTACACAGGGGCGTTCCAAGGATTTGAGGACATCTGGGGCTTAGCCCTGAAGTCTGTCAGGGGATCCCTCCCTGGCACTTTTTTTTATAAACAAGCTCTATTTAATTGCTTTTTTTATGTACTCTGGTACCTTAAGCTGCCTTCACACTGCCATACAGTAATTCGCAGCCTCCATTCATTTCAACAAGGGGAAGGTAGGGGAAGCATTTTTAAACATGGCAATGGGGGTATGAAGCAGTTGCCACCCACGTGAATGCGCACAGATTTTACTGTGCTGCATGGAGGTCACTGTGTTGAACTTCTGGCGGTAACTGCCTGGTTTTGAACAATCAAATAGAAGAGGGCAGGCGTTAAGGAAGCAGAAAGACGACAAGATGGAGGAGCTGATAATGTTGGTGTCTGAATACCCAGAGTTGTACAATGCGGTGCTGGCAACTTGTAAGGACAACCACAAGAAAAACTGGGCCAGTGATAACATGTCCACCAAACTTAAGATGGCTGATAAATTGTCCAAATATGTAGAATTATCTGGTTATATTAGTGATTTCCATGGTCTTTTTACAGTATGGCGTTATTTACATGGCACCAAGCTAGCTTACACTTGTGTTAGTGATGTTCACCGAAGCACCTGCCCGTCATCACAGCCCTGGACTATAGTGGCAGCAGCTGCTTTTAAGAATGCTTTGCTTTTCTGGGGAATGCTCTCACAGGTAGATGGCTGTCAAGGTGGTTGCTTTCCGGCAGTGTAAAGGCAGCTTAAAGTATTTTAAAAGTACAAAAAAAACCCGGTATGAATCAGTTCATTTCCCCTGTGAATTAGAAGAGGCTTTGGGAGGCCTCCTGGCACCTTATCAGGGGCTGATTGGGTGCCTGGCCCGCGGGCTGAGTATCACTGCAGTGTTGTGTCTCTAAAGTGATATTAGTTAGCTGTCACAAATATTCTTCTTTTTCTAAAAGAGTGTCAGTCCACATGACTGACTGAGTGTCGCTGTCATTAAGATGGCAAATTTTTTCTTTCTGGTTCTAGCTCAGTTTTCTTCCCTCTTATGCAATGATTATACATTAAACCCCACAGGCAGACATTCAAATGGCATATGATATCAGACTATAGATAAAAAGATTTATCAGACAGTGAAAGGAAAATGTAAAACTACAAACAGCCAGTCCTGAAATACATGTTTGTTTATCCCTTAACCTTTTTCCTTGTCTCCCATCTGTCTCCGTGTGTGTCTGTCTGTCAATCTGTCTCTGTGCAGTCCACCTGAAGCGTCACTTTATGTTTAGGAACCATCTCTGTTTGGTGTTTGAGTTGTTGAGCTACAACCTGTATGATCTGCTGAGGAACACCAACTTCAGAGGAGTCTCTCTCAACCTCACCAGGAAATTTGCACAGCAGCTCTGTACAGGTGGGTGCATGGAAACACTAATGTCACACGTGATTTGTAGCTTGTTGTTGTCTGCCCCCAAGTGGACGGAAAAATAAACTAAAACCAAACTGATTAAAGCAGTTTTAAAACATCATCAAATCAGGCAAGGAAAAACATTGTAGGTTAACTGCCATTCAGTAAGACTAAGGACATAATTAACGATTATGGAAAAGGTTATCAGGATGATCTTTGACTTTTGCTTATACCGTAAATGCAGGTTTTTACACATATAAACAGAGAGAGAGAGAGAGACTCGCAAGTCTTTGGTCCTGGCATTCATGATGATGCCACCTGATGTGCTCCATCCATCCAAACACCGCTGCAACCCAAGCACACCTCATGTCAGCTCCCTGATGGCAGTGCCCCCCCCCCCCCAGCAGGACAATGTATCATGCCACACCACAATAAGACTGTCCAGTAGTGACCCGAGGAACATGACAAAGACCTCAAGGCATCACCCTGGCCTTCAAATTCCCTAGACCCCAATCTGATCGATCATCTGTGGGATGTGCCAGTACGCCAAAGGTACCCCTGATCCATGGTGGGGCAGACTTGGCTCTGGCCTGTTGAGGCATAAACACAAGACCTCTGGGGCTGTCCTGCGGTGTCTGGCACCAGGGTGTTGGGATGCATCCTTTGAGTCCTGTGGGTTGTGAGGTGGGGTGCCAGCACGTCCCACAGAGGATCAATCAGATTGAGATCTAGGTAATTCAGAGGCTAGGGTAATGCCTTCAGCTCTGTTCCTCGGGTCATTCCTTGGCAGTTTCTGCAGTATGGCATGGTCCATTGCCCTGCTGGGGGGAACACTGCCATCAGGGTGTGCTGTTGCCATGAGAGGGCGTATTTGGTCTGTAAGTGTTTGGGGTGGGTGGAGCACATTAAGTGGCATCCACATTAATGCCAGGACCCAAGGTTTCCTAGCAGAGCATTGCATTGTAACAAACTTCACCAAGCTGGTGGTTTTAACATTGTGGCTGGTGGTTTTAACATTGTGGCTAATGTACATACTGTTTCAGTTATCATCAGATATAACCAGTGTTACAGATGATAAAAATAAGAATGATGAGTTTTTTTGTCCACAGCGTTATTATTCCTGGCCACTCCAGAGCTGTCAATCATCCACTGCGACCTGAAACCAGAGAACATCCTGCTGTGTAACCCCAAGAGATCTGCCATCAAGATAGTTGACTTTGGATCCTCCTGCCAGCTTGGACAGAGGGTGAGCAGCATCCACACAAATGTTAACACACTTACACACACCTCCCAAATATGCCTGTCAGAGGACATTTATTAGTTAACTTCATATAAAATGATTAATTACAATTGCCTCATACATGTGCTTGCTGGTGGATGCTCCGCCCCTTGTGACCCTCATCATGAGAGTTTAGAGAATAAATCAATGAATGATGTATAAATGTATCATTCATATATTTCTCAGTAAACACTGAAATTAAACATTGATGAGAGGTTTTGTATAATGTCATTTGATCTTTTTAGAGTTAATGCAGTCAAAATTCTGCATAGTTAATTAACCTTGCATTGTCAGCAATTTTTAGTGTACCGGCTGCATAATCAGTTAAGCTTTTGTGTGAAGGGTAAATTTGCTGAACAGCAGTAACAAACTGGGGTTGACTGGCTATACTGCTGCTTCTCGCAGTGGACAGCTACTGAAACCGCAGGCAACACACTGACACAAGAGTCATTTGACTTCATCTTTGTTTTACCTTTAAATGACGAGTGCTTTAGAGCTGTTGATAATGAAACATTTGCTCTGCAGCTTGTAACACATGTTGGTGTTGAGTCTCTTAACTCTTCTCCACTTCCTCTCAGATCTATCAGTATATCCAGAGCAGGTTTTACCGCTCTCCTGAGGTCCTGTTGGGAATGCCATATGACCTGGCCATCGACATGTGGTCTCTGGGATGCATCCTGGTGGAGATGCATACAGGAGAGCCTCTCTTCAGTGGCTCCAATGAGGTAAAAGCAACAGCACCTTAAATGTATTAGTTAAGCAGGGTTGGAGATGATTCAGTGTAAGCCTGTATCCACGTTCTCTATTGATCCAGCATGGTGTTAGGCTGTTGTTTGCTGGCTTGTAGCTCTGACATGTGCCACAGTATACTTCTCTGCTACATTTAACAACTTACTAAGTGAAGTGTGTCACAATGCATCAAAGCAGGTACTGTAGAAGTGTTAAATACTAATTATTATTATTTATTTAAGTCAAATTATGTAATATTAGATCATAAGACATCACTGATAAAAACATATATATTTTTCTTGTTGACATCTTTTCCCTCTTACCTCTGCTTGTTTCCAAGAGGACACAGGTTTAAATGTCAGAATGTTTAAATGCGTGTATGAGCGCACACAGGAATTCTGTGTCTCCTCCACTCTCTGAGTCAGTATCCTGAATGGATTCAACTGAATTCTAGTCACACTCAGGAGTAGCATTTGCAGCAGCATGTTTGTGGAATGTTGCTATAAAGAGCTGACATGCAACTATAATTCTGCCTTGAGGGCTCATTTATGCTTAACATTAGATATGGAGACATACGGAACCTTCTGTCCATACTCTGCGCTCATTTTGTCCGTATTTGTGCACATTTTCTGAAAGCTCATGGATACAGACAAAATGAGATCCTGGAGGCAGTGCAGCGTAAGTCAAGCGAGATAAGAATGTAGACCAAGAACACATTTAAATAATGGGGTGACAGAACAAATTGGTAATATAATAAAAAGAATTCCCATCCACATCAGGGAGTGTATAATGGCTGCACGGCCCACCACTGTCTACAATGTGGCCTCTGTTTAAATGTACAATATTACAACCTCCTCCACCGTCACCTCGTTCTGCCTTCAAATGCCACTTATTGGCTGTATGTATGCCGTCATAAAGGACGCAAAAGTATGAGGACGGGACATTTACAACATTTGAAACTGACGTATCTAATTTCATATGGAAAGGGAATATAAATTATCCTTTAAGCAGGATTTATACTACTGCACAGAATCGATGCCATACCTATGGCGTAGACAACTGACGCACAACTACATATTAACCTTTAGGTGGCTCTACGCAGTTGAGGTTGATAAAGTAAAGTGCAAACGTAACTTTCAGTTACCTTGACATGTTTTGCACAATAAAATGGTGCCTGTGGTATACAAAAACTATTTGGTCACTATTTTGATTCCCTGAATCATGTAAACAAAACTAAACATCTGCATTCACTGCATAATCAACAGCATCAAATAGTAGCCTTCCATTGTAAACAACAGTGAAAATGTAACTTTTCAGTAAGCTTTTGTAGTTTCAAACTGACAGTGACACAATGCAAAACATAAAATGTATGTGACCCTGTTTTGATTGGGCACCATATCTCTTGCAATATACATTGCGACCGAATCTGTGATCGCTTTCCACCGGGCCTCTTTCTTATCAGATGGGATACAGTTTGTAAATGTTTTCAAGATGGCGGCTGCTGCGGTCTTGCTCATTTCGTAGGGAGCAACACCTCTCCCACGCGGCAGCATGCCTCTGTTTGAAGTGCTGCAGTAAATTGGTAGTACTGCTACCTTTGGTTGCAACAGCCTTCAAACACACTTTGCAGTGGGGTGCTGTTTGTTCTTTGTCTGACGCCACAAAACCGAACTAATTCCTAATAACTGAGGACATGCTCGCTGCCGTGTGTTCTGTCAAGCGCGCGGGGGGGAGAGGGGAGCCCACTCTGAACTACAGGAGCCCAGCGGGGAGCGTTGGTGGCGGATGTTAAAGAGAAACTCGATTTTCATTAAAATAAATCGACCTAAACTACAAATTCAAATTAATCGATAAAATTGATTTATTGCCCAGCCCCACTCTGTAATTACATCTCCAAAACATAAGTTGGCAGTCGGATTTCTGTAAGGGGCTGTAAAGTTTGACTGATTCAAAACACACCTAAAACACACATAAAATATGACTTTATAGTGATAATTTCAAACACAAGTACACAAATCAGCTCCATTAAAACTCACAAGATTCAAAGACAAACACTTGTCCTTTGCTGGACATTTTTTCCCCACAAATACAACATGCTAATGTTATTAGCACAAGGCTATGGCATTTTACATTGCATAAATTAGTCTAAGGTCTTAGGTTTTCAGCTTACAGAAATAGACAGGAGGTCTGCGTTGCCACAGATTCAATGCAGAATTATAAATTATGCACACAATACAAAGTATAATTGTGTGTGTGTGTGTGTGTGTGTGTGTGTGTGTGTGTGTGTGTGTGTGTGTGTGTGTGTGTGTGTGTGTGTGTGTGTGTGTGTGTGTGTGTGTGTGTGCGTGTAGGTTGACCAGATGAACAAGATTGTGGAGGTTCTGGGAGTCCCACCCAGCCACATGCTGGATGCAGCTCCTAAAGCCCGGAAGTATTTTGACAAACTGTCAGATGGTCTGTGGACAGTGAAGAAGAACAAGGACATCAAAAAGGTATTTGATTTCACATCCATGTACAGTTTTTCTTTTTTTTTTAAAGTCACCTTCAGCCTTATGTCTTCCAACTCCTGCTGGTGACATCAGGAGTGTGTGCCCCATGTAGGCTGATTGCTAAGCAGTGGCCTCGGTTCAATTCCAACCTGTGGTCCTTTGCTGCATGGCATCCCATTCTCTCTCTCCCTTTCCTGTCACTCTGCAACTGGTTTGCAGTCTGTTTATGAAAACACATTAGTTTTGCCTGGGTAGTTCCTACTTGGTGCATGTCTACAAACTGTGATCCTCGAGTGATCTTGCTTGATTAACCAATACTGTGTCAATCAGATGGTGTATTTTGAAAGACAAGCTGAGAGCTGTTTAAAATTAGTCTGCGGGCCACAATTGGCCTCCAGGCTGGACGTTGGACATGCCTATTCTAAACAGGTAAAAGCCCTAAAAAAATCCAATGTGTTAATTGCACCAGTTACTGTGAACAACATACATAACAGCTGAAGTTGTAAACAAAATACACCCTCTCATAGTGTGAAACAATAGTGGGCAGCATGTGAATGAAGTCAATGTGATGTGTGGCTCTACTCCAACTCATGCTGCTATTCCAAGTCTGGAGTGAAAGTGAGAAGAACTTTATTGAAAAGATGTTTAGATGCTGCAGGTGTGTTGTTGTGAAGAGTGTAAAAGTTAAAAAAGTACGAATTCCAACTGTGCAAACAGTAGAGAGGAGTTTTCCCTGGGAAATATTTCCTGTTGAGGGAAAAGAATAAGTGAACTGTCCACAACCAAGTGTGTGGATTATTAGGATATGGGTTGTTGTGGATTTTGATTCACCTTTATTGTTTTTGTGGAGGCAAAAGTTTCAATGTCCATTAGTTTGAAACCCCAGCAATGCATTCAAAACAAAAAAGTGTATCCATAGTGTTAAAATCGTTGAGTTTACAGAAAGTGCAAATATCTGCATGTTTTAGAGCACCAATCCCTCACTGCGTGTGTATGGTGGTAATGGGAGTTGATGTAGGATCCTGAAGTCATATTTTTCTGTATCTCAACATTTGTGTGTTTTATGTGTGTTTTCCAGGAGTATAAGCCCCCAGCCACACGGCGTCTTCATGAGATTTTGGGTGTAGAGACTGGGGGCCCAGGGGGGCGAAGGGCAGGGGAGCCAGGCCACGCCCCTTGTGACTACCTGAAGTTTAAAGGTAACCAAGCAGTTTGCATTGATTTGCACAGACAGACACCAAAAATGACTGGGTCATATATATATTTCCCAGATGTCTTGTACATGGATTAAAATACAGCCAATATGGCAGTTAGCAATTCAATTTAAGTGACGATGAAAAGTCCCCTGAATATTTTGGAAATTACCTTCATGAACATTACATACAGAGACCTTGCTGGTGGCAGGCTGCATGCTAGAGAATCCAACAATTGCAGCTGGGGGAAAAGAAACAGGAAATGATGTCCAACCTTTTCCCTTCAGTTGTTCTCCTAAATACTGTAAATGCACTAATAAAGGCTAGGGTGGAATTACTCGTACCTTAATATCTCACATGATCAGTTCATTCTAATGTATAATGTACACACTTTCTTTGGAAGTCTCATTGAAACACCCGTGAGAGCTGTACTTTTGAGCTCCCTCAATGTTCCATCGTGTGTGACAGCGGGTAGAGTTGGGAACTGAGTAACTTAATGCCAGGTACTGGGTACCAGTAGGAAAAAAATTGGGTCCACTTATTGGTCCCAAAATGTGACAAATAAAAATGAATTGTGAAAAGTGCAAACAAAGGCTACATATATATATTTGCAAGGCTGTGGCTCATCTGGCTACCTTCCAGGACCTTTTTTCATCTGCCAGGAGTCAGGACCTGTGCATAACTAGTGTGTCACAGTAGCAGTCACAATGCAAAAGATGGGCCACGGAAAACAGTGTGGCTTCACCTTGTAAAGGAAAAAGACAACAAGGCAAAGTGCAATGCAAGTGGGAAGTTCATTATCTGCAAGTCAATTTGCACGTCAAATCTGACTAAACATTTAAGGCAACATGGCATCGATTTGAACAAGTGTACCGAGTTTGATGTCTTGCAGTCTCTGAGCCCGAGTGTATTGGCCTCAGCCAGCACCGGCACATTGCAAGCAACTGCAGTAGTGCCAGGGACAGCAAGCTGTGACACACCGTTCACTTTGGCATTAGTGGGAAAGATAACCAATGTGCACTGCCACTGAATGCACTTCACTTCCAGCAGTTTGAGTGTGGGTTTCCTTTTGTAATGTTACCTGTCTACCACAGGGAGTCACTGCTGCTGCCCCAGTGTAATATAAAGTCCAGTTATTGCATGTTGGTCAAGGCTCATGTCACCTTTGGTTCAATAGTGCAGTTTGACAATCACAATGTCTTTTAATGCATGTCTGTGTGTGGATCATACATTGTTATTTACTCAATGAATGTTTAGTTAACACTTACAAGATATTTTTGTTCTTAAAGCAGTTGACCTCTTTTTTCTTTTTACTCCAAACATTGGAATTGAAACTTGGAAATGAAAATAACAAGAATCATTAAGCAGACTCAGATTCAGAATCAATAAAATTCAAATGATACCCAACCCTAAGCAGGAGTATCTGAACAACACTGTTTATAACACTGGCTCCCAAACTGGGGGTCCTAACCTCCACTAGGGGTCATCAAAGCCTTGCAGGGGGATCTTCTTAATTTTAAGGAACGAAAGATAACTTGTTTAGACAATGGAAGGTGGGCCTGTACCTCAGCATTTCTTAATTTCTGTGATGAAAACTAAATGTAATTGTTTTTTAAATTTTAGATTATTATTCAAGATATAAACTTAAAAAGAAATCTCACAGGATACAGGCACAGTGAAGACTGAACCGTCACTCTGATCAACAGTCTGTATACATACAGGGAAAAATCACTGTTTAGTTTTGTTTACATGATTCACTTAAAATCAAAAGTTTCATTGCAATATCATTATTACTATCGATTAAATGAACTCCATGAACAACACACAAAGCATGGCTTGGCATAAACACGGCATTAATATAATTAATTTTGGCTCAATAATAACTGTCAAGGCTCATAGATCAAACAGTTGTTGGTTGTTAGTCACCATTTCTAGGTGAAGCTCATGGCACTTGCTTTTATTTCGCATAACATAACAAGTTGTCATCAGCTGAAGTAAGGTTCCCTTTATCTGTCTCTCCTCTCCTGTGCTCTGCTGCAGCACCGCTCCATGCGTGTGGGCAGGTGAAACACAGAGAGAAGAGAAACTAGCACCACTGTAAATGAGAGCAAAATGTAGTAAAGACTCCCCCACAAACACAAATCATTGATTTCCAAAATGAATAGATATTTGGTATTATTTTGGCATTTTAATAAGAAAAATTGTTTTGGCCTTGCGAGGGTTTGTATTTTATTATTTATAGGGGAAACACAGCACGATACCTCCTCATTTCACAACAAAAACCTAAATAAGATGGCAGCTGGCTGGAAGGAGATCAGCAGGGAGCTAAGGGTTTCTGGTAAATGACCATCACTAATAAAAACTAACTCTTAGTTGGCTGTGGTCATTTCCAGTAAATATCACATTATACAATGTGTGTTTTATGTTTAAAAAGTACAAACATAGGAAGATAGCGAGTAGGCTGTTCACCCATCTTTTAAATTAAATTATGTCTTCAGTCTGATCAGAGAACTCAGCTGATAGATACATTGTGTGTTTACATGTCATAACAGAAGTGCATATTTATTGCATTCAGTGTGGACAGACAATGTCCAAATGCGTATGATACTCGTACACTGCTCTCTGTTAGGGCATGGTGGAATTTATAAAACATTAAATAAAATACATTTTGTAATAGTTATTTCAGCATTCAATTAGTATTATTTTTTCACAGTATGATTTATATTCCACTCCTGAAATTTGTTCCAACAGCCCTACAAAGGGGTGAGGTGAAAGTACCAGTAATGACTGACCTCTTTCTTTATACAGTATAGAGCCAAAACACAACAGCTGTTAATGAAGTACAAAGTAAGTTTGATCAGTTGCATTTTTACCATGCACCTTAGCAAGCATTGCTAACAATTAATCTATGGGGTAGATACTTGTACCTCTGGACTCTTTGCCAGCATCGGTGTTGGAGCTACACATTTCCTGTGGCTGCTACAAAATCTTATCACCATCATTTGTCCTCTTCCAGACCTGATCCTGCGTATGCTGGACTATGACCCTAAAAGCCGTATCACGCCATTCTACGCCCTGCAGCACAATTTCTTCAAGAAGACAACAGATGAAGGAACCAACACCAGTTCATCTACATCCACCTCTCCTGCCATGGACCACTCCCATTCAACCTCCACTACTAGCTCTGTTTCTAGCTCTGGTAAAACACACACTGCCTGCTCCAAACACTCAACACACACTCTGACTCTTCCTTCGCCAGCTCTTCCTCTTTTCTTCCAACACATTTCCACCTCCATGAAAATGGATAACCCTCAAGAAGAATGATTTGTGTTGGATTTTTATGTTCTTCATTTACCCCATTGATGTGTAAGAAAAAGGGTCAGGTTGTCACAGGTGAAAAGAGAGAGAAAAGAGAAGAGAGAGGGGTATGTGTCTCCTTCAAATGTCACAACCATGTTGTTCAGTGAAATAGCTGAGAGGAGAAGATGGAGCTTGAACTTCCTGCCTGAGAGACCGTGTTGAGCATGTCTCAAGGGAGCTTCTTCACTTTGATCTGACTATGCCAGAATCAGGTCCATCATTAAAAATAGCACAATGGTATGAGCCAGTGTGAGACAAACAGGGAGAAGAGGATTACGTTTTAACTTCAGGGAGGGCAGTCTAATGACCTGCAAACATGAAGAACTTCATTTATGTTGTGTTCGGGGTACCATGGTGACCAACCAATAGCAGAAAAATGTCACATGTATAAATAAAAAAGAAGAGAAAGAGATATTTGCATCACATTGTGATGTAAGATGTCCTTTTTCTGTCTGAATGTGTTGACTAATAATGCTCATATCCAGCCTTCACTTGGTGTGCTCACTGTTACAGATAGACTGTATATCAAGATGGACAGCATGACAGCTCCCCAAAAGTGAAGCCAAAACATCTGGATTGCCTCTTATGGCTGGCTGCAATATAGGTCATTAACCCCACCCTCTCCATGTTCGTGAGCCCAAACTAAAAACTCAGTACACATCACATACATTTTTCCCAGAGATGGGTCGTGCCATTTTGGATAGTTCTTACCACTATGACTTATTTTCTGATAAGTTTGGTTTAAATGTGTGTGCCAATCAGTGTGCTCATCATCAACGGTGGTGCTCGCAATTGGTCGGACAGGTGCTGGGGCAGGAACTCCACACTGTGGAGATCACTACTGCAAAGATTCTGGCTCCATTTGACATCACAAGCACAAGACGGCAGCGGCTGTATCTGGGATATTTTGGCTTAATTTTTGTACAGTGGGAGGAAGTGGAGATGCATCATCCTTTTTAACAGTCTATGATGTGACACCAGAGAGGAGAAATAAAGCTGCAGTGGAGTGCAGCAGGACTTGCAGTCAGTAAGTGGGAAACACATTTTCTGTGGTGGGTCCACATACTTTAACCCTGCAGGACGACACATCAGCCCAGCTGTCAGTGTGTCTGTATCCATCATTAAACCTCCTGGTTTGTTTGGGAGAAGTCAATAAGCTTAGCTCTGGCCCATTGTAGTTGAGGCAGTGTTCAAAACTTTGACAAACCAAATAAGACAAAATGAATGATCTGTGTCTCTACAGAGTATGGATGCATCTGACAGCAGTGTGAGTTTAATTTGGGTCTGTTTTTTTTTTCTAGGTGGCTCCAGTGGTTCTTCCAATGACAACCGCAACTACCGCTACAGTAACCGCTACTACAACTCTGCTGTTACACATTCAGACTATGAGATGACCAGCCCTCAGGTACACTCAGCACCACGTCACCGACAAACTTTACATACACTCTTCTATGACTGCTTTGAGTCATATCCTGTATTGGATTCTATCTAAGATATGATTTTCACACGGAACAACACCTGAATGGTTTCAATACATATTTTCTGTAGTATCAATATAGCAGTAACAGCTGTGCTTCCTCGCTGTCTCTCATTGTTAGTGTTTACTACAGTCATTCTGCTGCTCTCTGCTACTGACTAAGAAAAGGAAAGTCTTAACTTGTATGACCTCAGTGTTACTTATTTCCAGTGGTATTGAAAATCATATTAAATATTGAACATTTTTAAGGTATTGCATCGAAGTAAGAAATTCCGGTATTGTGACAACACAAGATTTTGGGGCACTTTGAGTCAAGGTTACTGTGACCTCACATACTATGATTTTGGCAGTAATGCAGGAATTTATACATCTAACTATGACATCATTTCACACAAATGTCTCATAGGATAAAACAATTAACTGATGACATTTTATATCCAAAAGGCCAAAGGTCAACCTCACTGCAACATCACAACGTTCTGCATAAAACACTTTTTTTGGCCCTTACTTAATGTCATAAGGGGAGAGGGGATACGTTTGGTCAGATACTGAATTGGCTACACTAATCTGGGAAGTCCACCTTGTAAACTATAACTCGATTGCTTGGCAGAATATACAGCTGCAAGGCAGTAATTCTAGTTGATCATTGTAATGTTTCTCTGTATTGTTCAGGTGTGTGTTTTAAAGGATTTTTTGTCCTAGTTGAAAATTCTTGACCATTCATTATCGACGGCAGTGCCACTAACCCCTAAAAGTATTCTTAACTTGAATTTTGAGCAGGTGGAGAACAGCAAACTAAAATCAGACTAGAAACAACAGATACACATTGTAGTCTCTTTTACACTGCCTCCTCAAGGTGGAAATTCACACTGTTATGCTGCTCCACCGTGCTGTTTAAAAGGTACAACCACAGAATAGCAGGGACGGTAAATGATTATTATTGCCGTTTTTTTAAAGCGCTGCAGACACGTATGATATGTGTCACACTAGAGGCCAACACTGTTGTGTTACATCACACCTGTCACACCTCTTTTGGTTCCAGGTTGCTGGCATGCTATCTAAAATCAGGGCATGATGCTGTCTTTTGGTTCTGTGTATAAAAGCAGTTCTATAGCACCATCTCTGTGTAAGCAAAGCTAATGTGTGACATTAGGTGTCTTCATGTCCCTCTATCAGGAACTCGGTGTCTCACCTCTGTGACCCTTACTCTCTCCACCAGGCTCCCTCCCAGCAGCAGATGAGGATGTGGCCAGGCAGTGATGGTGGAGGTGGGGGTCAGGACCCAGCATACACCCAGTTGCTGCTCCACAAGCCGGCTGCCTCCCAACAACACCAGCGCCACTTCCTGGACCCGCCTCACCACCCACACCCAACCTACTCCCACCATGGTAATGGTGGGCGTGGCCTGCGGCAGGGCGGACAGATGGGCATTGGTGGAGGGGGGGGGCAGCAGGGATCCTCGCCCCAGATGAGTGACAGCATGGATGTGGGCGTGTCCCTAGGGCTGCACCACCTGGGGGCGGTGTCTTCCATGGAGGCCTCTCAATTTGGCTCTGCCTCCCTGCCCCTCGCTCTGCCAATCGGACTGTCTGCCTTCCGGACTCGGACGGCCCCCACCGCCCCAGGGCCACAAGCCCCGCCCCCTGAGGACTACTACCCTGCCTCCAACAACAATAACCCCGCTGCAGGGGGCAGAGGGAGGCCGGACTCAGACGAGGGGCCAGCCAACTCTTGATAAAACCTGAACCATGCCCTAAAGCCATACAATTTTAACTACAACTACTACAACTACACACATACAGCCAGAGTTCAGAGACAAACAGGTGAACTTTGTGCTGAAGGAGACAGTTTGTACTGCATGAGAGGAGGAGGAGGAAGGAGGAAGATGCTGGGAAAACGCTCCTTTTATCCTGTTTTAGTTTGTTCTCTTTTGTTGCGACTGTAATTGGAAAGGAATGATTGTGACAGGTTTGTTTTTATTAATATTATTGTTGTTTAATATTATTTGATTTTTCTCGGGTTTGAGGAGTTGTGTGTTCTACTTGGTTGTTGTTTAAGCCTGGAGAGGAGGAGGAGGATGAAGAGGAAAGAGAGAGGAGCCATGCTTTTCCATTTTACTCCACATGCTGGCTGTCAGTGGAAGATCGCATATTTATGTTCACACTGGTTAGTTATGACATTTGTATTCATATTTACAGTCCCTAGAGACGAGCAGTCTTAACACACACACACACACACACACACACATACTGCTGCATCAAGAAGACAGAAGCTGGTTTTAAAGGGAGAAAACAGCAACATATGTGTGATTCAGGACTCATGGATTCTCTCTCCTGTCTGTGTTCAACTCACTTTTTCTTAGAGTTTGTGTCCTCCCTCTGTCCACCACTCTCCACCTGGTTATGACGGAGAGTTCAGAGAGAGGGAGGGAGGTGGAGGGAGGAGAAGGTGACAGGACACTGATGCCTTCCTGGCGCGTATAGGGATCTCCTTCTCCTCCTCATCCTCTCCCTCCCCCTACTTTCTTCTTCCTCTCCTCCTTCTCCTGTTGTGTTTCTCCTCCAGACAGCTCCTCCTCTCTGTGCTGCTAATCACCATGACAACTGGTCCGGATTGCTGCTAAAGATCCAACACAGATCAATAAAGAAATAAAAAGAAATAGAAACAGAAATTAAAAAAAAAACTTTTTAACCCTTCTGCTTAAGAGAAAAGGATAAAGTAAGAACCACTGCATCTCAATGTATTTATTACTATTTAACAAGAAAAAACAAACTGAAAGTAACCCTTTTTTCTGCTCTTCTTTGTTTGGTTGCCTTCTTTCTGCAGGTGAGCTCTGATTGGCTATTGTAACAGTGACAGTAACTGGTGACATGGGAATGCCACCAGTTGTGGGGGCTGGGTGGAGGGGAGGGGTTGGGGCAAAATAAAGTTGGATATATAATAAGAATAAAGAGTATACTTTTGCACACCAAAGTCAAATAAACACCAGCTCTCCGCTTTTCTTCCTACTAATCTGATCCACCACCCATGACCTCATGTATTGTCAGGATGAAGCTCATCACACAGGACGCTCTGATGCTCAGCTTCTCTGGTGCCTTTCCTCCACCTACAGGACCACGCAGAGCTCATGTCATACAGGGTTCAATAGTCAACAAAGTAATACAATAAATAATCACATACAAAAAATATACCATGTGACTATGAACCATGATTGGCTGTTGCTTTGGTCTGGATGAGAAGACAGCCAATCAGCATCTGGCTGTTGTCTTGATAGACACAAAGACTGATGAAAAGTGTTAGAAGTAAAACAGTGGGCCTCATGCAGGAATTGACCCACTTACAAATGTTCACATTTTTGTTTGTATCCATGATTAGTTATTATTTTGCTAGTGCCCACTGATTTCTGGGATTCACCCATGTTTTCTTATTTTTGGTGAGAGAATATTTTACGAGTAGTCAAGAGCACTCTGACCAAGATTTTAAAAAAGTAAAAGTAAAACATCTTGTTCCACTGTCCAAAACTAGTTTGTCCATTGCAAGGAAACATACGTTTTAAATTTGAGGGATCAAAAGAATGTATACATTTCATATTATGAAATTTTGATTATGTTTTAGAGGACTCAGTGATTGGCCTATTACATTTGTGGGCTAAAGAAATACTACTATACTTGTTCCATTGAACCCAGTTACTGTAATTTTAGTTATAGCGCGTCCCTCTGCTGACCAGTAACTTAGTACATTTACTGAACTTAATCACATATTTGAGGTACTTTTACTTTAATATTTTGATCTCATGCTACTTTTTACTTCTACTCCACTACATGATAGATACATGAAGGATAAATACGGCATTTTCCAAGCTGGACCCTATTTCCCCATGTAAATTGGTCAAAAAAACAAATGTGAACAATTTTTTGAATTGGTCTGGTATTTAGGGAGCATGTGGTGGCCGGCAGCTGCGGAATGAGCTGTGACGAAGCACACGGGGCAAGTAAACATCATCACTGTATGTCCATTAAAAGTGCTATTTTGCCACAGAGCAGATCAGAGTGTCTGAAGTATCTCTTAACCTTTCACTTGATCTGGTCTGTTTGTTACTGCCTCGTGAAGTCTCTCTGAAATATCATGTCACTTGTTGCAGTCAGACAACAGTGGACCCATGAGTTAGATTTTGATAGATTATAATAAGGAATAGTTTATAGAAAATGTATTTTTTATTATTTTATTATTGTTATTATTATTATTATTATTATTATTATTATTATTTCTTCCAAAAATGCCAGTTATCCTTTAAGACGGAAATATTGTACTTTTTACTCCACTACTATTATTTGGTAACTTAACTAACTAATTACTTAATGGATAACCATGCACTAACCATGAAATGTAGTGCAGCTAAAACAATTTGTCAAGTATTCAGAAATTTAATAGGCAACTATTTTGATAATATTTTGTCATTTTTCATGCGAAAACATTTCATGGTTTCAGCCTTTTAAATATGAGGACTTGCTCCTTTTCCTTCAATATTTTTCACTTTAATGAAATGATTTAAAAACACCTGCATTGAGTACTTTTAATAAAATACAGTTCTGCCCTGATTGAACTTACATACTTAAGTTACACTTTTAATTGAGGACTTTTACTAGCAACAGTATTTTTACAGTGTGGTATCGGTACTTTTACTTAATTAAAAGATTGGAATACTTCCTCCACCACTGCTGCTGACACGCCATTTACAGTATCCCAAATATTTTGTTTCTTGGGATTTTTATTTTCCTGTAACACCAGTACTGATGCTCCTGAAAGTCATGTGTTCATCTAACAGAACGTGGATTTCACTCCTGCTGAAGTTCTTCTTCTTCTTACAGACTTTTTTTTGTTTGTTTTTGGTGGCATCTCTTCAGTTCTCAGGCATGTGGCAGAGTCTTTGCTCACGGCACAACAGGGGTTGTTAACCTATGCTAATAGGTGACTTATGGTGGGATTTATTCATTCAGAACGCCTGTGTTATCTGGAGCCTTCTTTCTCCTTTTTTTTTTCTCTTCACAAAAAAAATTTTGAGAAAATACAAGATACATTTAAGAGAATGTTGGTGCATGAGGCCCATTGTGTCACTGACAAAATTTGTAAAAGAATAAAATGAAATTGAGCCACATCACACTGTTGTGAAAAGAAGCAGGAAGAAAAAACATTTCATAATAATGAGCTGAGATTTCAGATTTATTCGATTTGTTAACAATTTTGTGGTCATAATTTTTACACATATAATTGTTTACTTCATACTGTCACATTGATTTAAAATTGAAAACCTTCAGGCTCATTCATATACACATGTAACCAAAGTTCAGTTTGGTTGGTCGCACTGATACTTTATCATATTTCAATTTTTATTTTGTTTATTTTTCTCTGGTTATCTGTGGGTAACATTCCTAAAATGAATAACTTTCAGATTCAAACTATCATATTAACAAGTGATAATCTGTTCTGGTGGATTTTGCAGCACCTGTAGTAACTGTTATGCTGTGTTGTTATTATGCAAGTCCCATTTTTTCTCTTGAAAGGACTCTTGTGGTGCTGTCATTTTGCTTTTACAGCTTCAACCCAAAAAACACCAGAAGTTCAACATACTGGGAGCACAGTGAACCTGATTTAGGAGATAACAGAAAAATGTGTCAGAGGTGACAGCTGGCATGTCTCAGCTCAGAGTGACAGAAGTCTTTTGCTTCCATTTTTCACAGGGTTAAATTAAGGACTTTTTTGCTTTTCACACAGTAAGTAGATATCTTTCTCTCAAATTTTGGTCACAATTTTTTTAAAAATCTGTCAGTGAGGACTTCTCCTTTTCCAAGATAATCCATCCACCTGACAGGTGTAGTAATCAAGATGCAGAGTAAACAATATGATTACTGCACAGGTGTGTCTTGGGATGGTGACAATAAAAGGACACTCTAAAATGTGCACTTTGATGACACAACACAATGACACAGATGTCCCAAATTGGAGGGAGCTGCCATTGGCATGCTGACTGCAAGAATGTCCACCAGAGCTGTTGGCCCTGAACTGAAACAGAACTTCACCACACTAAACACTGCACCTACATATGAATGGTAATTATAGCTGCATTTTAATGATGCTAAGGATTCCTGACAGTGTTGAGGCTTTTATTTATTCCATCACTGCAGGTCAGACTAACATGAGGCAGTTCAGTGACAATCAGTGGAAATGTAGACCTCTTGTCCTTTATTAGAAAAGAACCCACACATTGGTAATTGGCTCCCTGTAAATTACACATGCAGTATTTTGATCAGATAAACTTTGTCTGACATTAAGCCTTACATTACAAGCCCATTTAGGAATCCATCCATGGCCTTAGCCTTATTTTTAATATTTGGTATATAATATCCCTGAGTGGAGCTACTACTTTTATTAACACAACTGCGGCTTCTAGTATTATTACTGTTGCTATCAGCACTAGTACTACCATAACCATTCTGCTACTTAATACTACTGTATTCAGAGGTATTTCTGAATTGTCACTATATCAAAGTAATATTTAAATCTCAATCAGGGTTGATGTTTCACATCCCATCTCAGCCTTTCCTTAACAAATAAGTTTCACACTGTCTGAGATGTGTGTAAAACTGCATTTTATAGAACTGTGCCTTTAAAGGAATTTCAAGTGGTGAAAAGGACTGGGTGAGCTATAATCTGTCACATATAACCCTCATAAATCAAATCAAGTCATTTTTAGGTATTAATAACATCTCAGTCACAAAATAGGAGCTGAAATCACTTTTTGGCAAGTGCTGGTTAAAGTTGTTTTGGTTAAAATTCTTACTTTAAAAGTATTTCTGCTGGTAAAAGGGACTGGTGAGCTTTAATCTGGCACATGTAACCCTTATGAGTCAAATCAAGTCATTTTGAATCATAACCTTTCAGTCACAAGATAGGAGCTGAAATCACTTTTTGAGTTTGCAGTTTGCAGTTTTTGCTTGTAGGCCTATTGCTGCTTTAAAGATATTTCAACTGGTAAAGAAAGGACAGGATTGGTTACAATCAAGGATGTAAACAGGTGAAAAATGCAGAATTATCGAGTTAATTGCAAAAGTGAGTTTCTTTATTTCATAACCCATCCGTAAATCATGTTAATTACAGTCTTGTTTACAAAAATAAACAAGGATATCAGACATATCATACATATATAAGCATTGGAAACAATACTATAATAAGGTAAATGTGATTACGCCAATAACTGCAAACGCTTCTTTGGCCACAATTGTGATTATTCGGTACAAGAAACATTAAAGTTCCACGGAGAAAAACTTTGCACCTGAAGATGTAAATAAACTGGCGACTCAGTTTTAACAGGCCGCACGCGCTCCCGCGGACTGCAATCAGTTTGTGTCCAGTTATCAGTTTTTGGCGCAACTCGGGCCACAGATTATGCTTTTATTCTGAAGGAGTCAAGTCGGAAGTATTATGTTTGCTAGTGCCGCGCTGAATACAGACCCTTCTCTTCCGTACTACGATTATATCAAAGGTAACACTAGAGTTCTTTTAGCTAGTTTTATTGTTACTGAGCTAAAATTGAAATAGAATGTAGTCAGTGTCATTATCCTTGTATTTATCGAGGTGTGTTAGTTCCGTTAGAGCTGATTTTTAAGGGGGGCAGAGAGCAAAGACACGGACTCCGTAAAACGTAACGACAATCCTCACAGACAGCTGCTGACACACCGTATCGGAACGTTAGCCGCTATTGCTACACAGAAGTTAAACTTGTTACTGAGGTTATTTACCAGAGAAAGCTGTCTATGCATCCGGCTAATCCTCAAATAATTCCGCCATGAGTTTGTATTTAAAGCCTCGACATTGGCATCACTTTAGTTGTCATTAATAAGCACTACCATTCACAGAGGAGCCTCTGTTTACAGTATGAAGTATATTATGAACAATACGGAGATACTGCGTCAATATTTAGCTCTAAATAAAGGTCTATCTGTGTACCGGTCCCCTGGTGACCTGTCTATAGTGTGCCACAATTTCAAACATCATCATTACCATTATAACAACATTTTGTTTCATATATGTTTGATAGGTCAAGTCATGCAAGTGGGACGGGACGCAGCGAGAGACATCTAGTCTGCAGACAGGGCAAAAGGAAGAGATAAAACAATGAGCAAATAGAAGTGACACTGAAAACAGGAAATAGATGTGCAGGTCAGGAGAGAAGATGAAGACTCTGCTTCAGCTTAGTTTGTTTGTTTCTGAAGATTTAAATAAAAAAACTGTCATTGATTGTAAACTAAAGAACAGAACTTCTCAGTGTGAAGCTGACCTTTTGTCTGCTATAAAAATTGACAGTTGGGCAATCAGCTGGATGAATGAATGAGACATCTGATAAAGCCTATCGTTATCAACAGGCTTCATTTAGCAGACACACCCTGTCACAGCAGCCCATACTGAACTCCAGCTCTCCTCAGTCTCTATCTGAACTCTCATGTCATTTGTGTTTGCAGTCAGCCAATGAGAACAATTGCAGTCTTTGGAGGGGGGATTGGGGGTTTGGCCGCATCTTACTACTTGTGCAAGAGCCCCCAGGTTACCAAGGTAACACACACACACACACACACACACACACACACACACACACACACACTTTGCTGTGATTATATTAATGTCTATTGACCCCACAAGGGACTAAAGGAAGCAACATAAACCTAATTTTTGACTGTATCTCTGAAGGAGTTTTTGCAAGGTTGTTTCAGACCCTCTTAGACACATGCACAGTGCCAAAATCATGGAAATTCTCACTAACTAGGCCAGTGTCAGAAAACACAGGCACAAGTACGGTGGTGGAAAAAAGTTTTTGGACACCTCATGCATTTGTGAAATATTGCATTAAGAATCACTCTTAGGTCTTCAAGTGCAATTTCTTTTAGTACAGTCACAGCCAAATTACTAAACAAATCCTAAAAAAGCCATTGAAAACTTAAAATCGATTGGTTCCATAAAAATACATGAGAAATTTTGAGTATTGGGTCATTTTGGTACCAGTGATCCACTAATGAAGGTTGTGCTTTTTATTAAAAGACACAATTTTTGTTGCCGTGCTTCGTGTCTACATAAAGCCAGCACATTTGAAAGTTCTTCAGAGACAAACATGGCTAAAACAAGGAACTTAACGCAGGAAACACGCCTGAAGATACAGATTCTCAGCCAGGAAGGGCACAGCTGCCGCCAGATAGCCAGGAAGTGCAGATGCAGTCCTGCAGCAGTTGTATACACTCTGCAGAAATACAGATGAACCAACAGCTTGAAAGACAAATCAAGATCTGGGTGTCCAAGGGTTTCTTCAGCAAGAAATAACTTTGTCACATGGTGTGAGCAGAACCATCTGCAGCTCAACGTGGAAAAGACAAAGGAACTGGTGGTGGATTTGAAGAGGACCAAGACACCGGTGACCCCGATTTCCATCCATGGGGTCAGTGTGGACATTGTAGAGGACTATAAGTACCTGGGGGTCCACATTGACAATAAACTGGACTGGTCTAAGAACACTGATGCTCTCTACAGGAAGGGCCAGAGCTGTCTCTATTTTCTGAGGCGACTGAGGTCCTTCAACATCTGCCGGACTATGCTCAGGATTTTTTATGAGTCTGTGGTGGCCAGTGCTATCCTCTATGCTGTTGTGTGCTGGGGCAGCAGGCTGAGGGTGGCGGACGCCAACAGACTTAACAAACTGATCCGCAAGGCCAGTGACGTTGTGGGAATGGCGTGTGACTCTCTGATGGTGGTGTCAGAGAGGAGGATGCTGTCTAAGCTGTGAACTATCTTGGACAATGTCTCACACCCACTCCACCATGTGCTGGTTGGGCACAAGAGTACTTTCAGTGGGAGACTCAGACCACCGAAATGCACCACTGAGCGCCACAGGAAATCATTCCTGCCTGTGGCCATCAAACTGTACAACTCCTCCCTCTGAGTTGCCCTTGGACTGTTTCACCACTGTCAGCAACTCATAATAAATTACTACATATATATTCCTAAATAATCCGTGCAATAACTGACTGTATTGTTCAGTCTGTGTATAAGGTTCCTGTATATATTGTAAATTATGTTGTGTGGTCTCTACATATATATTTTGTAAATTATCTTCTTATATTTCATATATTTTTACTTCTTTTTGCACTATATCTTCTTTCTACACTTGTTTGCACTATATCTTCTTCTTTTTACACTTGTAAGGAGCACCTGTAACGAAAACAATTTCCCCTTTGGGATCAATAAAGTATTTCTGATTCTGATTCTGATTCTGAAATGATCGCATCCTGATCTGCATGTGCAGGGAAAACCGCCGAATGACATCACAGGAGCTTCAGCAGCAGTGGTCAAACCAAACTGGTGTCCAGTGTTCCACCCACACTGTACGTGGCCGACTTTTAGGTCTTGGCTTAAGGACCTACAAGGCTGTCAAGAAGCCCCTGTTCAATGAGAGACAGAGGTTAGCCCGGCGTCGTTGGGCCCAAGCACACAAGAACTGGACAGCCAGGAATTGGAAGAAGATTCTGTGGTCAGATGAGTCCAGTTTCCAGCTTTATCTTCCTTCTGCTAATGTGAGGGTACGCAGAAGGCCAGGCGAAGCATTATCTCCAGCATGTACAGTACCCACTGTCAAGCACGGTGGAGGCAGTATCATCGTTTGGGGATGCATGAGTGCTGCTGGTGTTGGTCATCTCACTGTCTGGGATGGCACATTGAACTCTGCCAAGTATTGTGCCATTCTCGAAACCCACATGCTCCCTTCTGCACGTGCACTGTTCCGTCAAGGTCAAAACTGGATGTTTCAACAAGATAATGCCCCTTGCCACACATCCAGGGCCAGTACAACTTGGCTGCAGGAGCACAGTATCCAGGTCTTAGAGTGGCCAGCTCAATCCCCACATATGAGCCCCATTGAAAATCTGTGGTGTATTATCAAAAGGTCTGTTTCAAAGCGTAAACTAAAGAATTTAGAAGAATTAAAAGCAGTAATTCAAGAAGAATGGGACAAGGTTACCTCTCAACAGCGTGAAAGGCTCATGGAGAACATGCCAGCCAGGATTAGAGCTCTACTGCATGCTAATGGCAGGACTACTAAATATTAATTTGATGTGATGGTTTATTTATTTTTTGTTTGGTTTTGAACACAATCTCTGTTATTTGTTGACTTTGATACCGACAATATTGAGAACTGACATATTGAAACAGTTTTGTCAGTTTTTCTTGTAAACAATAAACAAAAAAATGTCAGTTGTATTTGTGTGTGTCTGTCTAATGTAGCCACATCGTTTGAAACACAAAAAAGATTTTTCCACAAATATTTCATGATAATATTTGAGATTGTGTAAAATTTTAAGGGTGTCCGAAAACTTTTTTCCAACACTGTATACCAAATACAGCCTACTGCAATAACTTCCATACTGTGTAAAACCATGGAATGTGTTCTGGCCAGCCATTTTTACACTGTGGCCACTATGCTAGATCCACTCCAGTTTGCATATAAGAGTGACAGAGGCACAGACGATGCTGTGCTGACTGTGCTTATGAGCTACAAAACATCTTGTGCATCCTAAAGGATATGCTAGGGTTTTATTTGTGGATTTTAGTTCAGCTTATAACTCAGTAAAGACACATGTACTCCTGAAAAGGCTAATTGATCTTAACATTAATACAGGGTTAGTTCTGAGGATCAGAGACTTTCTTACCTGCCATCTACAGAGAGTCTGTGTCGGGGGCGGGGGGGGGGGGGGGGCATGTCAGACATACTCATTGTGAGCACAGGCTGTAAGTAAAATAGTTGGCAGGCCACAAAAGCCCTTGAACCAACTTTTTACAGAGAGGACGAGGAAGAAAGCGAGGAGTATCTTGGCAGAAAGCTCCCGACCTCCCTTTAGCCAGTTTGAGCTCTTGAGCTCCAGGAGGCGCTACAGAGTCCCTCTGACAACTAAAATGTATTTAACAAGTCTTCATCCCAAGTGCTGTCAATATCCTTAACTCAACAAAGTGACTGATGAGTTTTAAACCACAGACAGACAATGAGCTGATTTAATGTGGTAAGTGTTTGTAAGGAATTTCCACCCCGGAGGCCTGTACTACGAAGCAGGATTTGAAGTTAGCAAGGTAACTTCGGGGTTAACCCTGGGTTTTCAGTACTACAAAGCCGATTCTCTTTCACCTTGGTAACTTATGCTGAACAGCTAACTATCAGAGTTACCAGTGTTGTACAGCAGATGCTGCCTGAAATTAAGATCATCTCCATATGAATAATAAAAAATGGATGCACTTAAAAGAATAATAATAATAATAATAATAATAATAATAATAATTATTATTATTATTATTATTATTATTATTATTATTGTTGTTGTTGTTGTTGTGGTTCTTGTTATTATAATGATTATAAAACAATCATAATAAAAATAATAATACTTTATTGAAGATAGGAGGTGGGGAAGTTAAAATGATGTACGGTTGCCAACTGAATTACTTAAAGCTGTGGTTCCCAACCTTTTTCATTCACGGAGCCCTTTTCTATCACTGAGTAAACTGGTGACCCTGTACTAAGTGACAGATTTTATGCATTTTTATATTAAATGCATAATAATAAAAGTACAAAACAACTGATAAACTGCACAGTTAACCCAAATATAACAAATCAAAAATTTTGCTTGGGTTTGGCCCACTTGACATGCTGCTGTGTTGTGCTATTGGCCTATTGACGTGATGGAATTACAACGCCTGAACGCCGCTCCAACTTAGAGTGTGTGCCGTGCTGCGCTGCTGTGCCTGTTTGACTGTGTGTAACAGCAGCCTTTAGATGGTCATTTACACACAGTCCATAACAATAACTATGTCAGGTGACAAACTGCGTTGGGTTCGGGCCGGGCTCGCTTATAATTGTTTCGGACTCGGGTCGGGTTCGGGGGGGGGGACTCCGCCGTGTGCCGTACAGAGAGCAGAGGAGAATTGTAAACGCGCGACCATGTAGAGACAGAAATTACATGCCATTGTGTAAATAAGATAAATAACATAAGGCTATTTAGTTTGTTTAATAAAAGGACAAGGTATAGACCTGTTCTTAAATGACTTCTGTTGTGATCTGGCGCTATATAGAAAATAAAATCAAATAAAATTAACTTTCCTTAACTAAAGGGTCATTGACTATCATTTACCGGGCCTTTTAGCCTTATCCCATGGTATTCTCAGTTAAAAAAGTTCAAGAGAAGTTGGTTTGTGAAAGTTGGGTTGAGAATATTTATTATTTTTGATATAAAGAAATACAATGAAGGTTTTTGAAATCATCTGCACCTAAACAAATTCATTGCTACCCATGATTATGTAACATAATCAAAAATGAAGAGGTGCCTGGAAATGAAGGCAGATTACATAAAAAAAGATAAAACTGTATAGCCTGTGTGTGAAAATGGTTGGAGGAAATCAAACATATGTATGGTTAGCAGTTTAGCAGCTAAAGCTTGTAATTGCTGTGTTGGTCTTTTAAGTCCAAACATAGCAGTGGGACAGCCTGTCCTTAACACAATAACTGCAGCGAAATACATCACACAAGTATAAATGATGGGATATGAATCAAATGCACAAACAAAATGTTTTTTTTTCTCCAGGTCATTGTACTTGAGTCCAGCAGTCGCTTTGGAGGTTGGCTGTGGTCTACCAGGAGGTCAGATGGGGCAATATTTGAACATGGACCCAGAGGGATCAGACCAGCTGGGGCAGTGGGATGCAACACACTCAATATGGTAAGTACTGATAAATCATTTCAAGATAAGACACTACTTTATTCATCCTGAATTAAATTGTTGTGCAGCAGCTGAAGTACAAAGTGGGAAAGGGGGTAAATATAAAATATCAAAAAAGGTGTAACAATAAAGATATCAACAAACTGATTTCCCAAACCAAAAATGTACACAATACCAAAAATCGAAACAAGGTTAACTGTAAGGATCATCAGTGGCTGATATCTCAAGTTTCTTTGTGGTGAGTTGTATGTAGATATGTATGTGAAGTGGCATAAAGCTACAGTATGTATGCACAATATCCATTCTGTATATATTCTGTTGTGTATATGGTTAATTCATAATGTTTCTGATCATATCCATGATATTACAGGTAATGTATCAAGTTTCATGTAATGTTTTAAAGACTGTTTATCATGACTTTTTTTTTTTAACTCAGTTTTTATTTAGTTTTCATCAACAACGTATAATGTATACATTTTCCTTTTTTCCAGCTGTATATAACATTTTTATATAGTATATTCAGAAGTTATCTGAACATAAACATAAAAAGATGACAACATAAATATCCACTCCAACATGTCAACCCCTCAATTAGCAAACACAAAATATAGGTAGAGATCGGTAAAAAAGAATTTTTTCTTTTTTTTTTAAGGAAATGAAAGGGAATGAAAGTAATAATTGCCCACTCCACATTATAATCACACAAACAAGTACAGGGTCAAAATTTGATGATATGTGCATAGGGGAGATATAGAAGCAAAAGGTCCAGTAGGGCCCTACTGGATGATATACCTCACTGTATTAATAAAGGCATGACAGGACTCCATCGTTTAGTAAAGACAGATGTTTGTAACCTTAAAGAGTATGTAATTTGTTCCATCTGATAGAGGTCCCAGACTTTCTGGATCCATGTATTGTATGTGGGAGGTTCTGGTTTCAGCCACCTAATAGTTAACTAACTTTGTACAGTGCCAAAATATATGGATGTGATTGGCAGTGCATGTTGAACAGTTTCTCCAACATGAACTGGAATGTGTAGGGCCCATTTTAGATACTATTTCTGGTGTTCTGAAAAATCTAATTATTATTTTCCATTTAAATTCCCTCCGTGTTGGAATTTGTGACCAAATGAGCCTCAGTGCATACCTCTTTCCAAGTGTCCTGTGATATGACCATGTGCATTTCTGTCTCCCATCTCTGCCTCACCTGTAGGGTGTTATGTAGATTCATAGATACAAATATTTTGTACACTTCACTGATTATTTTCTTGTGTCCATTTCCCATTTGTATTTCTTTTAGAAAATTTTGTATGGATGTAGGTTTTATGAGTTTATCCCATTCATTGTGTGTTGTCAGAAAAGTTCTTAGCTGCAGATATCTAAAGAAATCTGTCCAGGGGAGGTCAAAGTCATTTTTCAACTGTTCAAATGTCTTAAGATTATCATTGTCAAATAACTGGTGCAGGTAAATCAATCTATGATCTGACCATTTTCTTAAGCCAGCATCCAAACTGTTAGGTGTAAAGGTCCTCATAGATCCAATGCTTGTCAATGAAGAGATTAGCTTTGGTAGTCCAAAAACAGACTTTATTTTATTCCAAATTTTAAGAGTAATCTTAGTCCAATGTGACATTTCTTGTGTAGGGGCATCCAGAAAGGGTAGGATTTTTAATGGCTCTGTACTCATATCCATCCATCCATCCATTTTCTAACCGCTTATCCTCTTGAGGGTCGCGGGGGGGCTGGAGCCTGCTGACATTGGGCGAGAGGCAGGGTACACCCTGGACAGGTTGCCAGACTATCACAGGTCTGAAATGTAGAGACAGACAACCATTCACGCTCACATTCACACCTACGGGCAATTTAGAGTAATCAATTAACCTATCCCCAACCTGCATGTCTTTGGACTGTGGGAGGAAGCCGGAGTACCCGGAGAGAACCCACGTTGACACACATGCAAACTCCAAACAGATGGGCTCCCGCACCCGGGATCGAACCAGGAACCCTCTTGCTGTGACGCAACAGTGCTAACCACCACACCACCGTGCCGCCCTCTGTACTCATATGTTTTTCAATATTGAGCCAACGGGTGTATGTACCATTCTGAATCCATACTATCAGAGTGCTTAATTTGTGCAGCCCAAAAGTAATATTTTAAATTTGGAAGTTTAAGGGCACCTTCTGGCTTTGGTAGTTGCAAAGTCGTGAATTTAATTCTAGGACGCTTGTTTTGCCAAATGAATTTCAAATTTTTTTTATTCAAATTATCAAAAGTAGACTTCGGAATTTCTACTGGTAACATCTGAAATAAGTAAAGACGTCTGGGCAGAACATTCATACGAATACTTTCAATGCGACCCAGTAAAGAAAGAGGGAGGGCAGACCATTGTTCCAGATCATTACTAATGCACCGGATTATTTTACTATAATTAACATCATAAAGATTCTGTAAAGATGGGGGAATATATATGCCAAGGTACTTAATACTGTCTTTGGGCCATCTAAATCCACTCTGAATTTTAACAGTTTGTGGGATACTGCCATTGATATCCACTGCCTCTGTCTTGTCCATATTTACCTTATATCCTGAGTAGTACCCAAACTGAGAAATAAGCTCTTTCAAGTGTGGTATTGTCTCCTCTTCGCCCCTCGCCTTCCCTCGGGGGGGCTTGGGGCCCTCCGCTGCCTGGGGGTCAGCTGTGGGGGCCGGGTGTCCTCTCTTGTGGGGGGGCTCCGGCTCATCCTCACACGGGCTCCTTCCCGTGCCTGTGCGCCGCCACCGGAGCTTGAGTACTGCTAGCTGTGGGCCTTGTTCCGGGTCCGGTGCTGTCCTGGGGTGTGGTGGTGCATGGACAGTGTTGGTCTTGCTGCAGGACGCGCGTCCCGTGCCCTCGGCGTACCTTCTGGGGTAGTGTTGGCGCTCACAGTCTGGGCATCTTAGAGCTTGGGTGGTCGAGGTAGATATATTATTACTTTTCATGTGTGTGTGTGTTTTTTTATGTGTGGGTTTTTTTTTTTTTTCCTTTTTGTTGAGGCTGGATTGATCGGGATCGGGTGCGATTCTGTGGAGGTGGTGGCAGGTGGTCGGCCCAGGTTTTATGTTTGGCTTCTGTGGGGTGCTGCTGGGTGTGCGGGGCTGGGTGGCGTGGCGTCTGGTCATTCAGTGGATTTGGAGTTCGCGGCACTGTTGGCATGTATGGCGCTGCGGTGGGTGTACCGGCTATTGTGGGCGTGTGGTGGATTGTTGGGGGAGGGGTCGGGCTGCTGGCGCCTTTTGGCCTGCATTTTGTGAATGGATGTCGGCATTTGGAGCTGCTCCTATCCCTGGTCTGGGCTTTTCTGTCCTGGAGCTGTGGGCCCCGTCTGTTGTTTGCTTGTTGGCGCCTTCACAGTGGTATGTCGGGATGTGTGTCGGCGGTGGCCCGTGTGTGGATGTGCTGTCATTGGATGGGGTGAGTGCGGTTGTTTTGGGGGTCCCATGTCTCATCGATGAGGTATTCGCCACACATCTCACACATCACTGTAGTTAATCTTAGGCATATATAGGGACACGACAAGTAGGGCCCTGTGGACAGGTGAGGGTGAGGACAGGGGGCTCTGTGGTGGGGCGGATTGCAATGCTTTACGGCATTGCGTCCCCCCATCCTCCCTCCTACTTGCCTCTCCTGCTCCACTATTTTAATGCTGCTCACACACTCACACTTTGGGGGGAGGTCTGGGGTGGTTCAGGTTCTTAAGGTCGGGGTAGGCTGCAGAGTACCCATCCCCTGCAGCCCTCCGGCCCGGCCCTGGCCGCCCCACCCGCCCTCCCTCCCAACTTTTAATGCACCACATTACATTACACTTAGGACTTCACTTATACACGGTGTAGGGAGAACATTTCCTCGTCAGCGACCTTGGAAATGTAGTAATAGGGGGTTATCGGTGGGCACTTGGGGGGAGCTCTGGGTTGGCTCCGGGACTTCAGGTCGGGGTAGGCTGCAGAGTGTCCACCCCCTTCAGCCCTCTGGCCGGGCCCCTGGCCGCCTCTCTGCCCCTCCGGCCCCAACTTTTAATGCACCACATTTCACTTAGGGTAGCATTTAGGCACAGTGTAGGGAGAACATTTCCTCGTCAGGAAACGTGGAAATGTAGTAATAGGGGGGTAACGGTGGGTACTTCAGTTTGCTTCATCGATGGGGCCTGTGCCCCTTGAGATGGCCACATTTGTCTCCGTCTGGTGGGAGTCCGTTTGTATGTGGGCTGTCGTTGTCGCATGTCTTGATGGGTCGCGGTGGGGGTGCCGGGGGGGTGGGTGATGGATGGGGCTCGTAGGATGGGATGGAATTTGTGAGGGGGATGGAGGGTTCTGGGCCGGGTGGGTGTGGTTTTGGGTGTTGGGTCTGTTTGCGGAGTGTGGGCTGGGGCGCGCCGGCGGCCTGGCTCTTCTCTTCTCTCTCCCAGAGAAGAGCCAGGCCGGTCGGGGCGCTCACTGCAGTGCTGTCTGTGCTGCTGGTGCGGTTGGCTTTGTGTCTGCTGGGTGTCTGCTGGGTGGCCGAGTGTCGCACGATCTGATTCTGTGCACTCGGTGGTGTCCTATGGTGCTTGGGCGTGGTGCCCGGGCGATTGTTTGCCACTGTTCCTGCATAGTTGTGCTTGGTTGTGGTCTGTCTGGCCCTGGTTGTCTGTCACTGATTTGTCTTATTTTATATTTATTATTATTAAGATTTTCTTTTTTTTTTAATTTGATTTGATTTGATTTTCTCTTTTGTGGATGGTGTACTTGCTTTGATTGTTCGGTTGGGGGATAGTGTGCCGCTACTGATGCAGGGACTGTGGGTCTGCTGCGCTTCCCTGGGTGGTGCGGGGTTTTATGCATGGCGCCTTTCTGCTGGCGGCGCTGCCCTCCGTTCACCTTCGTTCCCTGGGCTTTCGTTAGGGCCCGACATCAACTCTCTCTGTCTAGCTCCCGGTGGTGGCCTCTTTGGAGTTGGGCCGGCTCCCCTCCTTTTTGGGGGGGGTTGCGCTCGGCCCCTGCGTCTGGCCTCCCGGGCGGTGGGGGGCCTTCTGCCTCTGCGGGGGTGGGCGTGTTGGGTGGGGTATGGGCGGGTGGTGGTGGGGGGTGGGGTGGTGGGGGCTGGGTGTCGGGTGGCGGGTGGGCCCTCCTGCCCCGTGCCTCCTGGGCTGGTCCGGGGTGCCCTGGGGTCGTCAGTCGCTGCCCCCTCTTGGCCTCTGGGTCTGTGTGTCTGTCCGTGGCCCTTGTGGCTCTCTGGGGGATGCCTCCTGGGGCACCCTCGTCCCGGGGTGGGGCGCTTGGCCAGCCTGGCTCTGCTGGGTCATTGTGGCTGCTCTGGGCTTCAGTGTCCATCGCACATGCATGTTCGTTCAGGGCTTGCCAGCTCCTGTCGAGTCCCACTGTTGAGCTATGTGGGAACCCGCCAGAATGCGCTGAGTCACTTTTCCGACCTATCACTTAAATCACGCCCTTTGTGCATTCCTCCCTCACTTATGCCCTCTGGCGGCCTACTCTTTACTATCAGGACTCCCACCATTCTGGTCTCCAATTCCGATTCTTTGTTTGTGGTTTTGGATGGGATATTGGTTGTTGAGTTCTTGCATCCTAATAGCACTGCTTATCTTGCCCCTCCCCCGTTTGTCTTATCTCACCCTGCCTGGCATTTGTTCCCCCCCCCCCCTATTCACTGTGGTGCAGCACTGCCCCCTCTGGCACATATTAGGACAATCCAATAAAGAATGACAGCTTAGCTTCCAGGGGGGGCCGGTGATGGTCACAACACACGCACAAAGTATCAATATATTTTGTTGCAAGACTAAGAATATGCATCAATCTCATAAAAAGTTGACACCCCTTTTGTGGTGTTATACGATGAGAATAAATGCAGACAATAAGAAGAAGAAAAAAAAAAAGTGTGGTATTGTTGACGAAGGTTCTGTCAGATATAACAGAACATCGTCTGCATACAGCGATAATTTGTGCTCTTCTTTATTTATCACAATTCCTTTTATTTCACCATCATCTCTGATAAGTTGGGCTAATGGTTCAATACTGATAGCAAATAACAAGGGTGATAAAGAACAACCTTGTCTACATCCCCGCTCCAGTTCGAATCTCCCAGATCTATAAACATTAACCCTAACAGCACCCTGTGGAGATGAATACAGTGTTCGCACCCAGCTTATAAAATTAGCGCCAAATCTGAACCGTTTTAATGTTTGTAAGAGATACTGCCATGATGCACGATCAAATGCCTTTTGGGCATCTAAAGATATAATCAATGATTTTGATTTTTTATCTTTTTGATGGGATATTATATTGAGCAAACTACGCAGATTATCTCCATAGTACCTTCCAGTGATAAACCCAGTTTGATCTGGGTGAATAATTTGAGTGATTATCTGATTAACTCGTCTAGCCAATATTGCTGTCAGTATCCGTAAATCCCCGTTCAGCAGTGATATTGGTCTATAGGACTGGCATTCAGTGGAGTCCTTACCCTCTTTATGTATTACCACAATAGTTGCCTCTTTCCACAATGGTGCCATAGTTTTTGATTCTAATGCATGATGGTATGCTTTCAATAAAAATGGGGACAGTAAATCTTGAAATGTTTTATAAAATTCATTAATGTATCCGTCTGGCCCTGGGCTTTTATCATTTCTGAGTATTGAAATCACTTGCTTATTCTCCTGCTCTTCAATTGGCTTATCTAATTCCTTTGCTGCCGATTCTTTCAGCTCAGTTAATTTAATACTGTTTAGAAATTCTGCAACTTCTTCATCTGTACAAGTATCTGTATTCTCGTATAAGGATTTATAAAACTCTGCAAAGGATTCAGCTATTTTGTCTGGTTTAGCAACAAATGGTTCTTGTAATTTTATTGTCTGTACTGTTTTAGATGATTGTTGTTTTCTTAATCTAAATGCTAATAATCTACTTGACTTATTGCCATACTCATAGTATCTCTAATTAGTGAATCTTAAAGTTCCCTCAATCTTTTCTGATAACAAACTGTTTAGTTCTCTACGGGTTGCGTTTAGGGTGTTTATGAGATTAGTGCACCCAGATTGTTTGTGTTTACATTCCAACTCTTTTATTTTATCTTCCAATTCTTGCTGTTAAGCTTCTTTCTTTCTTTTCCAAGCACATGAAAATGAGATAATGCGGCCCCTAATGTATGCTTTAGCACAGTCCCATAGTATTAGAGGTGATGTTTCGGGGAGATTATTGGTATCTAGATATTTCTTAAATTCTGCTGTAATGAACGAGGTAAATTCTTTATTGTTCAAGAGAGATGCATTAAGTCGCCATTGTTTGGAGGTTGGTCTGTGGCCTATATCCCACTTAAGTGCAATGGGTGCATGGTCGGAAATAGTAATAGGCAGTATCTCAGTGTCCACTACTCTATGTAACTCTTCTTTTGGAGGAAAAAATAATCAATCCTTGAGTAGGATTTGTGTCTGCTTGAGTAGAAGGTAAAGGCTTTGCTTCTTGGAAACTTACTCCTCCATACATCCACAAGGCCTGATTCTGTGGATAAATATTTAAGCATTTTACTCATTTTTGATAAAGGGGCATTAGAGGCAGGTTGGCGATCTGTTAGTTGTGACATAACACAATTAAAATCTCCTCCCATCATCAACAGTCCAGTGCTGTGATGTATTATTATATTAAACACTGTTCTGATGAAGCTAGGCTCATCTTCGTTAGGTGCATACATTTATTAAGGACACTTTTGTACTGTCAATTAATCCATTCACTAAAATATATATCCCCTCTTTATCTTTATATGTGGATGTTTGTGTGAAATTAACCTGTCTGTGTATAAGTATGGCAACCCCCTTCTTCCTTCCTGATCAGTGTGAAGAGTAATACACTTTATCTGCCCATGACTTCCTTAACTTCTCGTGTTCCAACTCCGGTAACTGGGTTTCCTGTAGGAATGCTATCCGACAGTTGGCCCGTTTCAGCTGGTATAAAATTTTCTTTCTCTTGACCAGACTATGAAGACCTTTAACATTATAGCTTATAATTTTTAATGTTCCCATTACTGTTCATATGTAATATATGCTTTGATATCCTGATATTGGAAACCATATGGGAGGACTGGGAAGCAGAAACGAACAGCATATATGGAAATCATGTGAGTCTTCATACTTGTTATGCAGTGGAAGTGGAAGAAATAAAATAGAATTGAAAGGAGTAGAATAAATAAATGTACTTTTACAACTGTACCCAAACATTTCAGATTCAATGTAGGCAATAGGAATCCAGACACAGCAAAAGAAAGATAACTTTGTTGTTCCTACATTTTTCGCAGGATCCCTGGGGAACAGAGGGATCAGAACTAAGAACACAAACCAACTAGTAACACTACAACTAACTGGCATAGATAAAGAAAAGAGTGGGACCTAGTCCCTGGCCACAAAGAGCAAGCGGCAAAGTGCACAGTCTATGAAGGAAATTGACTGTGCTTGGGGTAAGCTAAGGTGAAGGAGAAGAGAGAAAAATAACACACACAATAATAAAAAAGGAAAGAAAGAAGAAAGTATTTAGGCTCCTGCAGGACCTAATGTAACACTGAATCAGATCCAGCACATGTCTTACATTAATTGGCAATTATTAGAACAAAGATAATACAATATGCCAACAGTGAGGTATTAAAACGTGACATCAAGGGCATTTAAAATGTTTAAGTAGGTATAAGGGAAAATATAGCCCTCCACTTATGTTTAAGGCAACTGGTGGAAATGCGAACAGATAAAGTCAACACCAGAATATTAAATAGTCTATTTGTGCGCGAGTAGAGTCTCTCATCATAAGTTTCAGTTCTTACTGTTATCACGGGTAAGGATACACTCAATCTTCAGGCTCTGTAGATGGGATGATTGTCTTCTGAATGTAGTCCATGGCTTTTTGGGGATCAAGAAATTCTTTGTCTTCCTCTTTGTATGAGATTCGCAGCCTGGCCGGGAACCGCAGGCCGTACCGGACTTCTTTCCGTCCCCGTAGTGCCTCGCATCTATAAAGGCGGCTCTGGCTTTGGCAACACCGGGGGTGTAGTCGAGGAATATAGCGACCCTACTCCCATTGTAGATCAGCGGGGCTCTGTCCCTGGCTCTCCTCAGGATCTCCGCGGCGTCTCCATCGTAGTGTAACTTGGCAATGATCACTCGCGGCTTGTCTCCCGGTTTCCTGGTGGCAAGAGTGCGGTGTCTTTATGTCACGGTCCATCCGTAGTACGTCTCTGATAATTTTAGAGACGGCCTCAGGTGAGCTGGAGCCCGGTTGCTCATCAGCGCCAACTATCTGGATATTGCCCCGTCTCATTCTCCCCTCCATGTCTTCACAGCGGTCTTTCAAAGTTCCCACTTGACTCTGTAAACTGATTACGGTAGCTTGTAATGAAGCCACTTCATCTGACCATGTTGATAGGCCGCCCTTCATATCTTGTATGTCCGCGTTCATGTGATCAATTTCTGATCGGGTTGCGGTCAGGTTATTTGCAATTTCACACCGCACCGCTTGTAGCTCTGTTTTTAGGTTATTGAAGTCATCCGCCAGTGCACTTTTAATTTCTTCTCTTATAATCTTGGAAATATCTCCCCTTAGGGATGATAGGAAGTCCGTCTTAATTTCTCCAGTAGACATGCCTCCACTATCCACACGTGTTAGCGAGGGCTGGTCCAAGTTACCTGTAGTTTGGGTAGTTAGCCGTGTAGCTCGTGCAGGCCTCGGGGCGTTACCTCTGTACTTAAATTTTTCGAGCTTTTCCGCCATTCAGGTCGACTTTCCTCACGTTATCCAACTTGTAATGTCTTTATGACGGACTTTATTAACTTTCAAGCAGATCTTCCTGTGGACATGGCTGTTTTATTCTGAAAATATTGCTGATCCTGCAGGAGCTCTGAAAAAGACGTCTTACTCCTTACCCTGCTCACTAGCGCCCCCCATCATGACTTTTATGATTATTATTACAGATGAAATTGAATGCTATTGCTCACAAATTCTGACTTAACACTGTAGACTCAATAGATTTGAAAATTAATAGTAAGAAAAAACATCTTTTGCACATTTCTGCACAAACTGCTGTTTCTAAGATTTGCACAGCTCTTTCATTTTAAAGGATAGCTTTTGCATTTTTTAACCTGGACTCTATTTTCCCATGTATTTGGGTCTAAGACAGTGATGTAAACAACAACTTTTGAAGTATGTACTTGAAGTGTACACTGTATAGCTGTATTATCTATAAATAAAAGTTTATTATCATCTAGGAAAATAGAAGTATTAGATTGGGACTCGGTATTGGCAGATATTCCTTATTAAATGACTCAGACTGATCAGGACATCCCTAATTCAGAATGATTGTATTATTAAGAAGTGTAATATGTGTGCGTTTGTATGTAGGTGGATGACCTGGGTCTAGGCGGGGAGATCCTGCCAGTCACCTACAGCCATATTGCCTCCAAGAGCAGATATCTGTATGTCAACAGACAGCTCCATAGGATGCCTTCAGGAATCAGGTAGGATTGGTCGAAAGAGAAAGCTATTTATGTTAAGAGAATTTGTCGTAAATAAAGACTCATACTCATTACAGCTTATGTTGTGTGGCTAACTAACTGCTGTTCAAATCCATACAATTTTTCATTCTAGTGGTAATCCTACATATCCAAATGGTAAAATGGACTGATAGTGTATAGCATTTTTCTAGTCTTCCAACCACTCAAAGTACTTTTACACTACACATTCACCCAGTCACACACACAGTAACACACTGGTGGCCGAGGCTACCATGCGTGGTGCCACCTGCTACTCAGTGACCATTCACACACTCTCACACACTGATGGAACAGCCATCAGGAGCAATTTAGACTTCAGTATCTTGCCCCAGGATACTTTGACATGTGGACTGGAGCAGCTGGGGATCGAACCACCAATATTCCGAATGTGTAATCTACACCGCAGCTGGATATGGTGATATTGTGCGTGTGTGTTATGACGACAACAGCAAACTTTTTCTCTCTTTTTTTTTTCCTCAGCAGCAATTTATCGCTCACAGGATAGATAATTGATCTGTAGGTCTGATCAGACCTGATCAGATCAGATTGATAGATAAGTGGAGCAGCTGCTGTGGGTTTTAGACCTTTTAGACCCAGCAGAATGAAAGGTTAAGTATCACTTTCAATGTGCCTGATGTTCTGCTGCTCCATCTCTTCCCTAAGTGCACTCGTATGGTATATTTATTCTGTTCCAAATGAATGGTCCAGCTCCAAAAATAGAAAATCTATTTGTAGCGGCAGATGTTTTAATCATGGTAGGTCACCACACATCAGTAAATGTGTGGGAAACCCATTGTAAATGGAAATAAAACTTACTCCTAATCATCTCTAAATGTTATGTTTTTTTACTCTGATATGTGTAAGCTGCTAGGTTTTTGCAACAGCTCCTGTAACATTTCACAATAAAGTAAAAATGACTACTGTTTTTAGAGAATAAAGAAGGGTTTATTTTAAATACAGTGCAACATTTAAGATGTTAATTCTGTATGACAATAACATTAAACATCTGTCTGAGTTTGAGCAGTTTACCTGTGTAAGGGTAGTCGCACAGAACTTTATTTCCGTGACAAACTCAGTACAGTGTTGCATACGGTCAGTAAGTCGGCATCAATGCAAAATCACTGTCGGAGGGTTTGGACTCTACACATGATCGTGGAAACAGAGTGGAAGTAGGTAGAAAGTGGAAGTAGGTATGGAGTGTTTGTTCTGGCCTGCAGAGCCAGAACAATGAAGAACAAAACAAATCCATATACTGCATAATCCCTTACAAATACACATTCAACTTTGTAAATACCACGGCTGTTCTTCTTGCCAGCACGTAAGATACTGATAGTTTATTTTCTGTAGATGGTTAGGACTCCCATTTTTTAACAAGATTTTTACACACATACAAAAATAATTAAAAATAAAAGCCACGTAAAATGGCCTTGCATCTCAAGAAAAACAGAAAGTGCTAAAGTTTGACTTACAAATGACCAGTTAAATAAACCGTTAGATCAACATGAAACACAGGTATAAGACAACAAAAAGCAGCAGTAGTGATGACATTCATAATAGTGGGATATTCTCATTTTCTAAAAATTCTAAGTAAGAATTCTATTTTGATAAAGTGTTTTGTATTACCTCCAACAATACATGTTAGTCTCTCTAAAGCTAAGTAGGTTTGAATCTCTCCTAAAGAGAGCAATTATTCTCCTGGCCTGAAGCAGTACAAAGTCTTTCAGCATAGATAACAAAGTGGTCTGGGTGTATAGCTAAAATTCATTGCTTCCTACTGACTCTCATGAATGATAAGCCAATAATTAATTGTGGCTCATGACATGATACAGTAAGAGAAAGTAGGACCAACGCAAAAATGAGATCACTGGAGGGAATCTACATGTTAGCTTTAGTTAAATTGTACATGTGTCGTGTTGCTTATGTGCATCCATACAAGCGCGTGCGCGCGCGTGTGTGTGTTTGTGTGTGTGAGAGTGTGTGTGTGTTGTGTGTGTGTGTGTGTGTGTGTGTGTATGTGTGTGTGTGGTCTGACAACATCACCAAAAGCTGAGCATTGTTGTTTTTGTAGATTTTGTAGCAAGCTGCTGTATTGGATTGCATTAGACTGTACAGGTGCACCTGATAGAGTGGCCACATGGTGTATTTTCATTGTGAATGTGAAAGAATTTTCTGTACAAGCATAGATGAATATGATGGCTAGTAACCACAGGAAATCCCACATTGTGATCTTTTAGTTGTTGGCATGAACTGCTTTATCAATTCCCTTTTCTTCCTTGCTTGTCTCTCTGTCTTTCTGTCAGTGAGCTTTTAAGGACCGTTCCACCCTTCTCTCGTCCCCTCCTTTTGAGTGTTGCCTTGGAGATACTCGTGAAGAAAGGCAAGGAGGATGATGAATCGGTCCATTCATTTGTTTCACGGAGGCTGGGAAAGGAGGTGAGGGGAACAGGGTCACAGTGATATCAGACTGTTGTGATAGCATAGCATTTCTTCGAGTCTTTGTTAAAACAATACTTGATTTGCCCTGGTAAGACTACTGAAGCTTCACATCCAGCTGTGCTTTAGAGGACAGAAGGGACACACAGAGCAAAGACAGTGGAGTTTGACCTCCATCACCTACATTGGAGGCATGTTTGAAAGGGATCTCTTTATTATTTATTTATTTATTGATGAAGGCCAGACCTTTTGGCTTCTACAAATTAAGTAATTTTTTGTCATTGCACGACCTTTGTCCATCAATAAATGTACAAATGAAATGCAAGTGTTGTAAGATAGACTTGGAAAATGAGAAGATTCACTTTTATTGTAGTGTGTATATACAGTAGTGTATACAACCCTAATTCTGACAAAGTCAGGACACTGTGTAAAACTTAAATAAAGACAGAATGCAATGATTTGCAAATTATATATTCAGATGAATACATACAGTCCAAATACAAGATATTTAATGTTCAAACTGATAAGCTTTGTTGTTGTTTTTTTTTTTTTTTTTAAATTAACCCTGATGCTGAATTTGATGCCTTCAACAAGTTCCAAAAAAGTTGGGACAGGAGCATGTTTACCACTGTGTGACATCACTTTCTCTTTTTAAAAGACTCAGTAAGTGTTTGAGAACTGAGGACACTAACTGTTAAAGTTCTTAAAGTTAAATTCTTGACCATTCTTGCTTAAGTTGTTCAACAGTCCGGGGTCTCTATTGTCGTATTTGCGCTTCATAAATCACCATAAATGTTCAGTGGGAGACAGGTCCAGTCTAGTACCTGCACTCTTTTATAACAAACCCATGCAGTTGGAACATGTGAAGAATGTGTCTTTGTATTGTGCTGCTGGAATAAGCAGGGACTTCCCTGAAAAAGATGTTGTTTGGGTGGCAGCATGTGTTGCTCCAAAACCTGTATGTACCATTTAGCAATAACAGCTCTGTCACAGATATGTTAGCTACCCATGATGCCATGGGCACTAAGACAACCCCATACCATCATAGATGCTGGCTTTGAACTTTGAGCTGGTAACAATCTGGATAGTCTTTTTCCTCTTTAGCCAGGAGGACACAATGTCCATGATTTCTAAAAACAATTTAAATGTGGACTCTTCAGACCACAGCACTCTTTTCCACTTTGTGTCATTTATTTCAGATGAGCTCAGGCCCAGAGAAGTCTGCGGTGTTTCCGGATGTTGTTGATATATGTCTTTCTCTTTGTATGGTACAGTCTTACCTTGCATTTGTATATGCAGCAACTAAATTACTAAAAGTAATAGCTGCAGTGCAGCCTGAGGAGTAGAGGGTCATGGTCATTTAATATTGGTTTTCAGCCCTGCTTATTATGTGCAGAGATTTCTCCAGATTTTCTAAATCTTTTGATGGAATTATGGATTGTAGATGGTGAAATCTTTTAAATTCCTTCCAACTGTGTGTTGAGAAAGGCTGTTCCTAAACTGTTGGACCATGTGAGCAGCTGGGGCTTTCAAGGATGCCCCTTTCATGCCTAGTAATGATAATCTGTTACATAACCAGTAATATTAATCTGTTCCCAATTATCCTCTTTACCTGTGGAATGTTCCAAACTGGTGCTTTTTAAACAATCCACAACTTTCCTAGTCTTTTGTTGCCTTTGTTTCAAATACGTTTGAACATTAAATATCTTGTTGTTGTTGTGTGTGTGTAGATATACACACACACACACACACATACATATATATAAATGTGTGTGTGTGTGTGTGTGTGTGTGTATATGTATATGTATATATTACTACTGTTACTATTACTATTGTTACTGTAATATTATTTTTGATGATATTTTCTTCCTCTCTTGTGTGTGCCTAGCTGGCAGACATAGCTGTGGACAGTTTGTGCCGTGGTGTGTTTGCGGGGGACTGCAGAAAGTTGAGTGTGCGCTCTTGTTTTCCTGTCTTGTACAACGCAGAGAAGCGCAGAGGTTCCCTGACTCTGGGCATGCTGCTGGGCTCAGGTACACTTTAGCACTTACTATACTGTCCACTTTTTTTGTTTCATTTTCCTTTATAGTTTTGTGAAGGTATGGGAACATGACACAAATGAGACTGGATGCATTCAAACAAGGAGCATAGATACCTTAATAAAATAGCCACATACAATCTTATCATAAATCAAAAATGTAGAGAGGATGTTTTCAACACCCCTGTCTTGCATCTTTGCAATATCCAAATAACAACAGAAAAGAGCAAAAACCTCTGCTACCAGTGATCCCCTATGGCACAACTCATAAAAGAACCAACAGAGGAGTAAACAAAGGAAAAAGAGAATGTGTGAGAGGATGGAAGTACCTTAAATTTGTATGCAGGTGAGTACTAACCTACTGTGACTTGTGTTTCCGAACATAGCTCATATAAAAGTACAATACAAATGAAGAGCTTAATCAGTTTCAAAACAAAAGTATATAATTGTAAGCTTTACAAAAGTAGTATGCATGTGCCCTGTACTGTATAGAGTAGTTAAATATACAAGAGTGAAATCTATAAAGAAAAATGGCCATATTATAGGGATCAGCTCAGATGTGGAACTGAGCTCGTGAAACTGGAGTCAGAATCAGTCAGCTTGTACAACTGGAGTCAGAACCTGTTAGCTGTAACAAACTGTTTTTCAGTGCCTCTGATTAATGCTGTTTTCTTTATTTAACCTTGGGATCTTAATTATTGCACTGTATCTGCTCTAAAATTGCAGTCCCTTGTCTACTTTATTTTTTATTTTTTATTGTTTTGGGTTTGTCCATCCGTCCTGTCATCTGTCTGTCTGTCCTATTTATATGAATGCAATATCTCAAGAACCCCTTTAGGGAATTTCTTCAAATTTGCTCTCTTGAACTCAACAGGGAACTGATTCAATTTGTGTGTTTTTTTCAAATTTGTCACAAATGTCTTCTTTGAGTCAGGTATGAACTAGAAGTATGAAAATTCATATGCTATGAGAGGATTTCCCCCAGTTATCTAATGGGATAAAACGATGCAGTGATGACATTTTATATTCAAAAGGTCAAAGGTCAGCTTCATGGTGACATCATAATGTTACGCAAAAACACTTCTCTGGCCATTATTCAACATCATATCTGAGGAAGATTTTCTGTGCAGTTTATGGTGGGACTGTGGGAAAGATGTGTGTGAAGCATCCATGTTTTCACAGACATGGATGTAAACTGTAACTGCAACTTCACAGGTTTGCGGAGGCATACAGCCGTGAGGCAGTAATTCTAGTTAATCTTTTTTCAAGTTTGATTTAAATGTAGTTGTAATGTTTAAAGCACTTTGCGTTGCTGTGTCACACAGGCTCAGTCCTTATTTTACTGGATACAGTTAGCACAATTGATTTTGGGTGCGCTGTGACTTCACCCTAAGAGAGGATTATTCCAGTGTTTGTCTCAGTAACATTAAGAGTAGTGGTTGTATCATGTGGTCTGCAATCTGTGTGCGTTATGGGACTAAATTTGTGTGAAAACCTGCAGGTCCTTCTCCTGTGGTTCCCCCTGGCCCTTTGGCACAAAGAGCTATTAAAGAGTCATGGGCCCAGTGGTCCCTGAGCAGAGGACTGGAATCCCTCCCAGAATCCATTACAGAGCACCTACAACAGACGGGGAAAGTAGAGCTTCACAGAGACGCAGCTGTTGAATACATCAGTCCTTCAGCCTCTGGTTGGAAGGTTAGTGAGGAGACTACAAACTACATTTAAGTGAATTTGATTATGAATGTGATGTTAAAATTTAGCTTGTTTAGCATGGTGTGTTATACCCCCTGTAATATCACAATATTTCAGGGTATTATTGCGGGAACAGAATTCTTATAGACGTGACAAATTATAATAAAAAAGATAATAAATATTATTAATTTAGGAACATAGAATAGCAACAAAATAGTGATACAGTTTTACATTTCAACCCAACCGTTTGCCTTCAAATATTCAGTAAAAACTTAACAAAAATGATCTCTCATAAACTCTGAAAACAACAGTAAATGTACCCTGGGATATATATTTATATCGAAATCATCAGGCAAGTTCCTTCTCCTTAAGCAAAATCCTAAATGATTAAGCTTTGTTTTGTTTTTTTAAGATCTGGACCTTTAGGCTCTGCCATTCCCTCTCCTTAGCACCACACTGTAACCTGTGACAGGCTGTTATGCTACCATAACTATTGCACACTCACATATACAGTACAGGCCAAAAGTTTGGACACACCCTCTCATTCAATGCGTTTTCTTTATTTTCATGACTATTTACATTGTAGATTCTCACTGAAGGCATCAAAACTAGGAATGAACACATGTGGAATTATGTACTTAACAAAAAAAGGTGAAATAACTGAAAACATGTTTTATATTCTAGTTTCTTCAAAATAGCCACCCTTTGCTCTGATTACTGCTTTGTACACTCTTGGCATTCTCTCAATGAGCTTCAAGAGGTAGTCACCTGAAATGGTTTTCCAACAGTCTTGAAGGAGTTCCCAGAGGTGTTTAGCACTTGTTGGCCCCTTTGCCTTCACTCTGCGGTCCAGCTCACCTCAAACCATCTCGATTGGGTTCAGGTCCGGTGACTGTGGAGCCCAGGTCATCTGCCGCAGCACTCCATCACTCTCCTTCTTGGTCAAATAGCCCTTACACAGCCTGGAGGTGTGTTTGGAGTCATTGTCCTGTTGAAAAATAAATGATGGTCCAACTAAACGCAAACCGGATGGGATGGCATGTCGCTGCAGGATGCTGTGGTAGCCATGCTGGTTCAGTGTGCCTTCAATTTTGAATAAATCCCCAACAGTGTCACCAGCAAAACACCCCCACACCATCACACCTCCTCCTCCATGCTTCACAGTGGGAACCAGGCATGTGGAATCCATCCGTTCACCTTTTCTGCGTCTCACAAAGACATGGCGGTTGGAACCAAAGATCTCAAACTTGGACTCATCAGACCAAAGCACAGATTTCCACTGGTCTAATGTCCATTCCTTGTGTTTCTTGGCCCAAACAAATCTCTTCTGCCTGTTGCCTCTTCTTAGCAGTGGTTTCTTAGCAGCTATTTGACCATGAAGGCCTGATTCGCGCAGTCTCCTCTTAACAGTTGTTCTAGAGATGGGTCTGCTGCTAGAACTCTGTGTGGCATTCATCTGGTCTCTGACCTAAGCTGCTGTTAACTTGCGATTTCTGAGGCTGGTGACTCGGATGAACTTATGCTCAGAAGCAGAGGTGACTCTTGGTCTTCCTTTCCTGGGTCGGTCCTCATGTGTGCCAGTTTCGTTGTAGCGCTTGATGGTTTTTGCGACTCCACTTGGGGACACATTTAAAGTTTTTGCAATTTTCCAGACTGACTGACCTTCATTTCTTAAAGTAATGATGGCCACTCGTTTTTCTTTAGTTAGCTAATTGGTTCTTGCCATAATGTGAATTTTAACAGTTGTCCAATAGGGCTGTCGGCTGTGTATTAACCTGACTTCTGCACAACACAACTGATGGTCCCAACCCCATTGATAAAGCAAGAAATTCCACTAATTAACCCTGATAAGGCACACCTGTGAAGTGAAAACCATTTCAGGTGACTACCTCTTGAAGCTCATCAAGAGAATGCCAAGAGTGTGCAAAGCAGTAATCAGAGCAAAGGGTGGCTATTTTGAAGAAACTAGAATATAAAACATGTTTTCAGTTATTTCACCTTTTTTTGTTAAGTACATAACTCCACATGTGTTCATTCATAGTTTTGATGCCTTCAGTGAGAATCTACAATGTAAATAGTCATGAAAATAAAGAAAACGCATTGAATGAGGAGGTGTGTCCAAACTTTTGGCCTGTACTGTATGTAGTTTTTTTGTAGAGCCACAAATGTCATGTAAGTTTACATTACCAAAGGTTTAGGACAAAATCACTCGATGACATGGACTCCAGTGTCCGCACGGCGAGAGAGGGGAAAGAGAGAGCGAGAGAGAGAGAGCGAGAGACACTTTGTTTCTGCCAGAGGAGCTGCTGATTGAGTTCCCTCTGAGCAGTAAGAGTGTGAAAAGTCCAGGGCTGTTCATAAAATATTCAGGCCGCCACAGTTAATACCACAATACTGCTCTTCTTTTTGGAACCACTGCGTAGTCTGGAATAATTTTGGTTTTAGCCATGCTCGTTGTTGCCGTGTTATGATGTCAATATGTCAATATCGCGAGTATCACAATATGAATTTTTCATATGAAATTAAAAACTATACTGGCATTATCGTGACTAAGATGATATGGCACATCCCTACTTTGGTATATGACCAGATACCCTCAGAACTAATGCACATTTACAGTTGACATTCATATCAGCCTCGGCTGTACTTTGTGTTTAGTGCTGATTAGCTAATGTTAGCATGCCAACATGCTAAACTAATATACCTGTAATGAACATGGTAAACATTAGCATGTAACGTGAGCAATATATGCAGAGTTTACTGGCTGAAAACCAAAACGGACTGGACTGTTGGATTCTCATATTCTTGTTATTTGGCTGCTTTCATAAGATGTGTGTGTCTGTTTGTAGATCAGTTTGGAAGATGGAGTCGTATCAGCGGATCACATCATATCTGCGCTGCCTGCTAAAGGCAAGTGCAGGCAACATAATATGGCTGGAATGTTGTGTCTTTCATGATAGGAACAGAGAAGAATACACCCTAGATCACATCAGCAATGGTTCATAGCTCTCCTAATGTCCTCTGATAAGCAGCAGCATCTAAGTTTATGTTTGTAATCCTTCAACATGTGCCTGAAGTGTTGCTGTAATGTAATGCTGTAAATTATTCCATCAGAAATGAAACCTCAGTTTTTTTATATAAAATTAATATTCTAAATTCCTTACAATTGCTGCTACAAAATGATAAATAAAACTATTTTGTGTACACAGAAAAACAACAAAAGAGAGAAAAAAAAAAGATCTTCTTGTCTTCTCCCCCACCCCCAGCCCTCTCCTCAGTCCTGCCCTCCTCCTGTCAATCTCTCATCCAGCTGCTGCATGACATCGCCACAGTAACAGTCGCTGTGGTAAATCTGGAGTATGAGGGCTCCATCCTGCCTGTAACGGTGAGTAGAGTGGGACACAAAGTTGCATGCAAAAAAACTCTTGTTTTAGAATTCAGTGTGGGGCTTTGCAGGGGCCATTAGAACACAGAATTTAAAAACAAAATTCAGAAACAGCAAATCAGTATGAAAACAGAGTGACTCCATTATTAGTTTGTACATTTCACTTGCTGGACTTCCAAGTGGATTATTGTGCTATTCACAAAGAAAGTGACCAGTGACTCCTCTTCAGATGTCATGTCATTTTACATTAGCTTGTGAAAAAGTTTTGGCTTGTTGTGTTATGGCCATCTCTATGTCTGTTTAACAGGGTTTTGGTCACCTGCTTCCATCATCAGAGGATCCAGGTTTACTGGGGGTCGTCTATGACTCTGTTGCCTTCCCTCAACACAACAGATCTAATGGACAGACGACTAGACTAACGGTACTTGCTCACTCTCTTTCTGTCTGATATGGATTAGGCTCTACGATTATGAGCTGATAAAGAATTGTATCCATACAATGTGAAATCAAATTTAAAACCCTTCAATTTTGCTGGGAAAACATTTTTTAAAGATCCAAGTCTTAACTATTAAACCTTGTAATTTCCCAACCTTCCAGTGATTAAATTTTTTCCTAATTAGCATTTTTTGCAGCGTAGGACTTGAATTTTGTCAACTCCACAGGCACACAAAAAGTCTTGGAATCATATCATAAAACATGACTGTTTCCTTTTGAACTGTGTTTCCCATAGCACTGCCCTCTGTGTATGGGTGGGTTAACTACTGTAAACGTAAAGTTATGGTCAAGCATTACAAAGATGATTGGCTGGGTTCAGGTTAAAGTAAGATGAAACAGACCTTGATATGACTCAGGAAAGCTTTAACAGTGACCTGAAAGAGACTTAAAGGCTCCCCAGTGATAATTCTCTGTGGCTTCATCACTTTGATTGACATTACACACCTAATCAAAAATATGTTGATTATTGCAGCCTTAAAGCAAAGTTCTGCTGCTTGTAAAAATCAACAGTGACAGGGCATGTAAGCAAAAATCTGGTTTCTTTGCAGTAATAAGGCTCTGGTCCTGTTAAGCGAGTCCACACCTCTAACCTAAGGTCATGATCATGTCCTCCAGGTGATGATGGGTGGGGCCTGGTTCCAGGAAGTGTTCGGGGCCCCAGAAGCAGTAACAGAGGAGTGTCTTTTAGCAAGAGCCACTGAGGCAGTGCACCACCACCTGGGAGTAACCACAGCACCCAGCTGGAGTCGGGTGAATCTACACAGGGTATGATAGGACTGTTGTCTGTTGTAAATAAGTGTTAACCCCAAACCACTTCCAAATTCATGTCAAACAAGAATAAGTGCCTCACGGTTGTATGCCCTCACATACCAGTCAAGTTGCGCTTACAGTTTACATCTGTGTCTGTGAAAACATGGAAGCTTCAGACACATTAATTCCAAATCTGACGTACCCCGTTCTGTTCGAGTCATGATGTTAAATAATTACCAGAAAAATATTTTTGCTCACTATGATTACACAGTGAAATTGACATTTGACCTTTTCAATATATAAAATCATCACTTCACCATTTTATCCTATTAGACATTTGTGTAAAATTTTATCTTGATTACCAAAGGAATTCTTGAGTTATGCCAAAAACATGTTTTGTGAGGCTACAGTGACCTTGGCCTTTGACCAACTAAATTTAATCCACTCGTCTCTAGTCCAAGGGACGTTTTGAAGGAACTCCTTTAAGGTCTTCTCAAGATATCGCAATCAGGAGAATTTAACAGATGCAAGGTCACAATGACCTTGAACTTTGACCTCAAAAATCTAATCAGTTCATCATTAAGTGAACATTTGTTCCAAAACTGAAGAAATCAAGAATGGACAGACAAATTCATGGTGACCTTGACCTTTGACCCCCAACATCTACTCAGTTCGTAGTTGAGTCCAATTGAATGATTTAAACAAATCTGAAGAAATTCCCTCAAGGTGTTCCTGAGATATCACATATGTGTGTCTGTCGATTGGACAACCTGAAAACATACGTCCTCCGACCACTGCTATTACTGGCGCAGAGACATAAAAATGCACTCAGGATTCTCTGTTGTTACGTTAGTATTTCCTCAGTTTGTTAGAAGTTCACAAGTACAGCAGTTATTTCTGAATCTCTGCAATAGTGATGAAATCTCTGATGTTTCTCTCGTCAGGACTGTATACCTCAGTATTTTCAAGGACATTTTAGGAGAGTAGGTGAGTATACTGTTGACTGTACATTACATGTAAAAATCGAACATTTAAAAGGTGTTGTGAAACAACATTTCAAGGTTTGACTGTCTGACCTTTTCCAGAGTCCATGCGTAGCTTCATAAAGGAGAATCATCTCTCACTATCTCTGGTTGGTTCCTCCTATGATGGTGTGTCAGTCAACGATGTCATCTATAGTGGACGAACAGCTGCAGAGGAGTTGTTGGGTACTAGACTTTGATGGAGCTGCTTAAAAAAAAAAAAACACATCCAATGATGTGTCCTGTTGAGAATGTATTTTAGTTTTAACCTGTATCTACATCAAGCACTTGTTCATGTATCATTAGTGTGCCACAGCCTATGGAAATGACCATCAGAAACCACAGCCCTCATACTACTACAAGCACACACATCTTGGCTCACTGTCTGAACTGGTGTGGTAAAATGCAGTCCTGATTTCATTCCTCAGGCTACATGGCGGCTCGGCTACAGTGGTTTGAACAGCTTCAAGATTTACCTGCAAATGTATACACTGAATGGGGAAGGCTTTTCTCGTCACTACCATTGTGTAGAATAAAATTGAATTGTAATATAATAGTGCCGTGACAATATGAGGTTCTGTTAATATATGCAGTGTCTGAACATTCACACATAATCTGGTTCAGAGAGGCTGACATTAATATTGCTCTGTAATACCACTAATGGGACTTGCACTTTAAGTAAAGCCTTAATGTATCTACAAGCTGTTTGTCAGTACCTGTTTGTTTTGTGGGAGAGATTTCCTGATAGACTGACAGGAGCATATAAGACTTGCATTTGTTGACATCAGCTGATTTTAATATTTCTCAGTTATTGCATTCAGGAGTGCTTTAAGGTGCCCTATGGTGTACATATGTAAAGCCCTGTGAGGCTAATTTGGTTCATATAAATAAATACAGTTGTCTTTGTGTGACTTTGCCTTTTTACTTGTCAAAGCGTTAGGGAGTGATGGAATACAAGTAACTAAGTTACGTAATTAAAATACAAAATATGAGTAACTGTTTTCAGTAACATTGAACAGTTTAAATTGGTGGTATTCCCAATGCAGTTAGTTAGGGCGGCTGTGGCTCAGAGGTAGAGCAAGTCATCCACCAATCAGAAGATCGATGGTTTGATTCCCCGGCTCCACCAGTCTGCATGTCTATGTATCCTTGAGCAAGATACTGAACCCCAAATTGCCTTCTGTGGCTGTTCCATTGGTGTGTGAGTGTGTTTAAAAACTAAGTAGCAGGTGGGTGCCACCAAATGGACCTGCATTTGTATAGTGTCTTTCTAGTCGTCTGACCACTCCAAGCGGTTTTTACAGGCTACTGTGGCAAGGTCTACGAGGGTTATATTTAATTTTGTTAAGTAACAAGCGTCCGACAACGCCACCTAGGGGGATTTCATCCCCAGGAAATCTATTAGAGGGGAACAGCACTCTAATTCTGACAAAAAGGTCACACAGGTTCGAAAGACACAGAGACAGACGTGATTCCAAAATTAAATGTACAAAACGTTTATTAATAATTTAAAATTTCAGACATATAATAAAATTGGTTGGTGATGCGGGAAGGAATTGTTCTTCAAGTGGCCAGATATTGCACAATCCTTAGGGCCTATAAAATGGGCTGGTTAGGTTTGCTGCTGAAGTGCAAAACTAGGCGCAGGGCTGAGGGCTTACCAGGCCGAGATGTCCGACTGAGGGGAAGGGGAAGGGTCCTGATACTACACACCACACGTGAGAAACAAAAAGAAACCGTTGACACCCAGGTGCACGACTATACAGGAAGTGAAGGGACCACCACCGCGGGGATCAGTCGCCACTCGCCATGCCGGCCCAACAGCTCCTGTCCAGAAAAGAGAAGCAGCTATTAGTCAAGGCAAAAGGCACAAATATATAAAAAAAAAACAGCCCTGCCACCACACTACGATAGGCCCAAATTGTCACCACCAAGGCTAATTGTGCTATTAACTGCCACTTGCGCGCACACACACACACTCAATTAACCCAGTAAACAGAAAGAAAAAAAAAAAGAAAAAAAAAACAAAATCTACTAAAAAGAAAAAAAAATCTAACTGAATAACTAAACACAAAATCTTCAGAAAACAATCAATGATCACAAAATCTGTAAACAATAACACTAAATAATGGATGACAATGCGAAAAGAAAACAAAAAATGATAATTAACCAAAAGTTGATAGGTTAATTTAGGAGGATCAGTGAACCAGGTGCAGCTTTAATTCCTGCACTGCATTGAACTCTTCTACAGAGACAGAGCCACATGCGATGCCACCAACACTCGATTTCATCCGAAAGAATTTACTCCAAGCGTGCCAAGCAGCAAACCCGCGCTCACCCCCGAATTAGGAAATAAAGAAAACCAAACAAACCAAAACAAAACAAAACGAACAACAAATAATCAAAAGACAATGGGGAACGAGCAGTGAGCGTGCCGCAGCGAATCCACGGACAGAACAGCAGTAGTAGTAACAGCAGCGGCCCGCTTCAGGGGTGAAGCCACCTGCAGTAATAAACAGGTTAAAATTACTAAACCGAATTGCAATTGATAGATTAAACAAAGTAAATACACACATACATACCTGTCAGTAAAGGTGCAGCTTCCCGGGCCACAGAGGAGGTAGCCGCAAAATGATGCAGCTTAATAACTGCCAACAACAATCAGAGACGACGGTCACATTTTGTACAGCTCAACAAAAGTGCAAAGACGGCAGGCAGAACACAGCCAGCCTACCTCAGGGGATCCGACGCGGAGCGTGGATCATTACGCACGGCTCCGAGGCCACACACGCCCAGCTCCAGACCTCCGGCCGGACTACGAGCCAATTCTGCTAAAAAGCAGAGAGCGGATCAGGCACACCATTATTATAACCACGACGTGCGGCAAAGGTAGCGGAGCATACCTGACAAGGTGAATGGAGGAAGCTAATAACCAGCGTCCAAGACAGCCACGTGGAGCCGACCCAGCCACGCCAAACAACGCTGCCGACATGCAGCCCAGGCTTCAGGAAGAGGTGGGAGGACACACATCCGAGACACGCAGCCCTCCCCCAGATATAACGAAGTGCAGCACCGCCCAGTGCGCAAGGTGCAATAGGATAATTGCTGCCAACCGTCTGTGTTCAATGGGCGGGGCGCAAAGGAGCGAGCTTACACCACCATGCACACTGATCCAAAACGCACATGTCATCATGAGTGGAGACGGCTGTGCCGTCCTACCACATCTACCCCCCCTTTTTTTTGCATCGTCGCCCCGACGATCGACCTGAAGAAAAGGCCTGGAGGGTTAACACCACGGTCGGTGGAAAGCGGACTGGACGTTAGACACAGCACTTGACGGGCCAGCAACTTCACCGTCAGTACAACCAACTGGCCGTGGAAGATGGTGCACATTAGAGTGTTGGCCAGCGGTGGATCGGCCTGTCCGACGGACAGCTGGCTGACTACCACCAATTGCACTTATGGGAGGTGGAGAAGAAGCAGACATGCGAGCACTTCCCTGCGCCAGAGGCGTGCCAAGAACCGGGGGATGTCTCAGCGGAGTCACTGCAAGGGGCTCCATAGAGCCAGGATTGTCGGCTACAGGCACGGCCGATGGCAAGGGTGTTTCGGGGACCAACACCCATAAGTCATCATCACTGGAAGAAGGACCCTCAAGCACTGCTGGCGGCAGCGGAGGAGTGGGAGGAGAAGCAAGAGGAGGACCAGCCGGGTCAGGCCCCACTCTGGCCTTCAACATATTGCGATGCACGTTCCGCACCTTCCCCAAGTTGTCCACGGGTGCAATTGTGTAAACTGCACCCTCACCACGTGGGGCTCTCAGCACCTGGTACACCACAGAACTCCAAAGGTCACTGATTTTATGCCGGCCCCTAGCACTATGGTCTCTAAGGTAAACAAGCTGACCCGCTCGCAGAGGCTCATCATGGACGTGCTGGTCATGCCGCTCCTTACGGCGACCAGCAGCTGCCAACAACCGATCATGAGCCCCCTCAAAAGCTATCCTGAGTCTTGCCTGATGCTCGGCCACCCAATCTTGCACTCTCCCTGCCACAGGGTCCTGCACTCGACCCAACAGAAAGTCGATGGGGAGCCTAGGTTCGCGACCGAACATTAGAAAAAGAGGAGACTCTCCGGTGACCTGATGAGGTGTGGAGTTGTAGCAGAAGAGCACCTGTGGGAGGCAGGAGACCCAGTCTTGTTTCCGTGAAGTGGGCAGGGTACGCAGGAGATTGTGTAGGGTTCGGTTAAACCGCTCACACTGTCCATTTCCTGCAGGGTGGTAGGGGGTAGTGCGGGACTTCTCTACCCCATACAAGGAACAGAGCTGCTGGATCAAGGCGCTCTCAAAACTGCGGCCCTGGTCAGAGTGGATGCGACTGGGTACACCAAACTTAAAGAACCACTCGTTCAGCAGGACCTGGGCAACAGTGGAAGCACGCTGGTCTCCAGTAGGGACAGCCACAGTGTATTTACTGAACACATCTGTCATTACAAGAACGTTCTCCCATCCATTTCTGGAGGGCTCCAACACTGTAAAATCGATGGCCACGATCTGGTTTGGCCTGGATGCGAGCAAATGGCCCATAAAGCTGTGTGAAACGGGCCCAGAGTCCTTTGCAACCTGGCAGCGCTCGCATTCCCTGATCCACTGCTTTATATCGGAGCACATTCCTGGCCAGTAACAGCGCTCTCGTACCAGCTCCGTAGTTCGGTCAATGCCTTGGTGCTCGTGCTCATGGTGAAGCTGTTTCAATGTCTCCGATCTCAAGAGAGCTGGCAAGATCAGCTGCAGATTTTCCTCTCCCCCGTCTGAGCGGAAAACTCTGCGGTAAAGCACACCGTTTTTTTCCACCAGGCGATCCCACTGTCGCAACAGCGCCAAGGCTGGTTTGGACATGCGTCGCCTCTCATCTGGAGTCGGCCGAACCTGCCTTCTCCAAAAGACCAAAACCTCCTTCAGGAGGGGATCAGACTCCTGCAATAAACGAATGTCGGAAAGAGAATGGAACGGAAGGGCGGACACCATGGACTGGGTCACTGGAGCCACTGAGACTGGGGGAGCAGCTTGCTGAAGGAAAGCCGGAACCGATGTACCAGGTAGGGCCTGCTCAGCCAAGCTGGAGCCGGACACATACTGCCGAGAAAGGGCATCCGCGTTTTTATTACTGCGGCCAGATTGATACTTTATCTCAAAGTCGAAAGCAGCAAGTTGCGCAGCCCACCGGTGCTCTGTGGCTCCCAGTTTGGCAGACTGAAGGTGGCTTAATGGGTTGTTGTCGGTGAAGATAACGCACTTGTGTCCCAACAGATATTCACGAAACTTCTCTGTCATTGCCCACTTAAGGGCAAGAAATTCCAGCTTCATGGAACTGTAATTGGCCATATTACGCTCAGTTGGCCGGAGGCCTCGGCTAGCATAAGCTACCGGCCTAACCCGACACTCCACCTCTTGGGACAAGACAGCCCCTAAGCCACTATGACTAGCGTCAATCTCAAGGATAAAGGGACGGGAGAAGTCGGCATATGCCAAGACGGGGGCGGAAACCAACTTTGCCCTCAAAGCCTCAAAGCTCTCTTCACACTGGGGTGTCCATGCAGAACCAAAATCTTGTTTCAGGCAGCGTTTGGACCGGCTGCCTGCCATGTTTGCCACCAACTGGTGCAAGGGGCCGGCCAGCTTGGCGAAACCCTCCACAAAGCGCCTATAATAGCTGGCAAACCCCAAGAAGGAACGCAGCTCGGAAACCTGGCAGGGACGCGGCCACTTGGCGACTGCCTTGATTTTCGCAGGGTCGGTGGAAACACCCTCCCCAGAGATGACATGCCCAAGGTAGCGGACCTCTTTCTGGAAGAAAGCACATTTCTCCAGCTTGGCTTTTAAGCCCTCCTTCTGGAGCCGGCTCAAGACGACTTCTAGGCGCTGCAGATGCTGGCTGACAGAAGAGGAAAACACCACAATGTCATCGAGGTAAAGGAGAAGGGACTGACACTGCTGGTCCCCAAACATCCTTTGCATCAAACGCTGAAAGGTGCTTGGGGCGTTGCATAGCCCAAATGGCATCCGGTTCCACTCGAACAGACCAAAGGGCGTGCAGAAGGCCGTCTTAGGCTTGTCCTGCTCAGCCACGGGAACCTGGTTATAGCCACTGGCCAAATCCAAGGTTGAAAACCAACATGCCCCAGAAAGGGCGTCAAGACTCTCCTCGATACGAGGGAGGGGAAAAGCATCCTTCCTCGTCTTGCTGTTGAGGAGGCGATAGTCGACACACATACGGAGACTGCCATCCTTCTTCCTGACCAACACAATGGGGGAGGCATAAGGACTACTGCTCTCCCTGATGACCTTAGCCTCCAGAAGCTGATTAATGTGGGCCTTGGCTTCCTCATACTCCGATGGAGGAATACGCCGGTATCGCTGTCGCACAGGAATGTTGTCAAGCAATGGGATGTCGTGTGAAATGAGATCAGTACAACCCAAGTCACCTTCATGTGCAGAGAAGACTGAGCTGTACTTCTGCAGGAGGGACCGCACCTCGGCTTGGTCCTGTTCCGCTAAGGCAGACAGATCCACCTGCTCTACTCCACTCTGCACAGGACTGGAAGCCACTTGGGAGGAGACTGTAGCTGTGGCAGGCCTCACCTCAGTGACTCCAGTGGGTAGACTCACCACCTGGCCACAACTGAGGGCACCCAGGCTGGTACGTAGGTAGAGAAGAACTTCAGTTGTCCCTACATTGACCACCGGGATGTAAACGGTCCCACGCACAGCCTGGACAAGACAGGGGGAAGCAAGCAGGCCAGCTGGTAGCCCTGACTGAGGGGGCTCAAAAAGCACATCCTGGCCAGAAAACTGTTCAGGACAGGTGCTTGCAACAAACTGCATGACACCGCCGGGTATTCGCACTGCCCAGGGCCCTCGAACCCTGGTAGTGCCGACAAGATCTTCAGGATGCCGAGTGGTAGACTGATGACACTGTTGCAGGGCCTCAACAACTGAACCAGGAGCCTGAGTCACCACAGGCAAGCTGAAGAGAGCTGCACCATGCGCCCCAAAAAGGTCATGATAACATCGGCGGATGACATTCATCCCCAAAATTCCAGGGACAGAAGATGATGCACCTGGAGGGTCTCGCACCACCAGTATGCCACAACCATTAACCGTTTTACCACACAAGGCCACATCTAGCTCGAGATAGCCGATGTAGGGGATTGCTAACCCGTTAGCTGCCCGAAGTTGCAGCCAATGACAAGACTGGAGGCGATCGGTGCCCCAAGGTGCAAAATGCTTCGTAAAGAAGTTCTCTGTGACAGTGGACACCATGGATCCAGTGTCCACCAAGCATGGGACCATAACACCGCCCATAGAGAGAGTGACATGAGGGCAAGATGACATTAATTTACCTACGGTCCCCCCTCTTGAGCCCATCGACTCCCCATCTGAGCTGTGGCTCGGCAACTCAGTGGGCTTCAGTTTTCCGGCTGGCGAGAAGAAGAAGAAGAGGGCCTGACTGCATTGGCGGCCAAACCAAGGGAAGAAGTAGCGCGAGCGCGAGAAGGAGCCCGTTCCCCATCACATTCCCTGGCAAAGTGACCCGGTTGATGACACCTTCGACAGATTACCGGACCAGTGCGACTGGGGCGAGGCTGGAAAGACGAGGTCTGCAAAGATGCCACAGTTTGAGTGAGCTGGTTAAGTTGTTCTTGTTGGCGTTTCAGGAGTTCCTTCAGCTCACCCAGTTCTGAGCCCTGTGAGACGGCCAGAGGAGGTGGACGGGGACTGCTCTGCACCCCATACTGCAGACCATACATGGCTGGGAGAGAATGGCTACGCTCCCTGGCGCCCCCTGGAAGCCCCTCCCTTTCCCAACGAATGGCTTCTGCACGCGCCTCCAGCAACGTAGCCTGGGGCTGACGACGCACCAACTGCTTCAGCTCCCTACGAAGGGCACTGTCAAGGACATGTTCCACGAATTGGTCACGCAGTAAGACTGCCGCATTAAGAAGACCATCAGGTGCCCGCTGCTTTACCTGGTCCATAAGGGCCATCAAAGCCAAGGAAAACTCCTGTAACGTCTCTCCTTCCTGCTGCGTCCTGGAGAAGAAGGCTTGCTGCAAGGTAATGTATGACTGAGTGCAACCATACAAGTCATCCAGGATAGCAAGAATCTTAACCGGGTCGGTTTGCTCAGCACTGGTACGGTACTTAATCTCCCTTCTAGCCTCCCCCTCTAGATGATCAAACATAAAGAGGGCCTGATCGTGAGCTGACAAGCGGCGGGCACGCATACAAGCCTGAACTTCCTCTGCCCATTCAGTTACACTGATGCCAGTCTTACCATTAAACATGGGACATCTACGGTCCCTTGGTACCACTACCAACCGCTCTGTTACCGTGGTGCTGGTATCCGATGGCGGGGCAGTACTCGCCGGAGCCGAAGGAGCTGGGGCGGCAACACTCGGGCCGGCCTGCGAGGCCTCCCTCTCCTGACGAAGCTGCTCATTATCTGCCTTCAGCTGCATGACCAGGTCTCTGAGCTGCTGCAGTTCCTCCTCCATGGCACCAGAGGACGAGCTGCACCAAAACTCACCAGAAACAAGAAAAATTTAGAGGTCTTACGTTTGGAGCTGATTAGGTCTATACAACCACTACTGCTGTTCTGTCTCTGAAACCAATTACACACAATAAAAAAAACAAGCGATCAATCAGTTACTAAAAAATGCAGGGAGAAACATACACACAAAAAAAAAGAAAATGGAATACACGTCTGTCTTCAAAGTGTCATCCTGCCGACAACGCCAAGAATGGGGCAAGGTCTACGAGGGTTATATTTAATTTTGTTAAGTAACAAGCGTCCGACAACGCCACCTAGGGGGATTTCATCCCCAGGAAATCTATTAGAGGGGAACAGCACTCTAATTCTGACAAAAAGGTCACACAGGTTCGAAAGACACAGAGACAGACGTGATTCCAAAATTAAATGTACAAAACGTTTATTAATAATTTAAAATTTCAGACATATAATAAAATTGGTTGGTGATGCGGGAAGGAATTGTTCTTCAAGTGGCCAGATATTGCACAATCCTTAGGGCCTATAAAATGGGCTGGTTAGGTTTGCTGCTGAAGTGCAAAACTAGGCGCAGGGCTGAGGGCTTACCAGGCCGAGATGTCCGACTGAGGGGAAGGGGAAGGGTCCTGATACTACACACCACACGTGAGAAACAAAAAGAAACCGTTGACACCCAGGTGCACGACTATACAGGAAGTGAAGGGACCACCACCGCGGGGATCAGTCGCCACTCGCCATGCCGGCCCAACAGCTCCTGTCCAGAAAAGAGAAGCAGCTATTAGTCAAGGCAAAAGGCACAAATATATAAAAAAAAAACAGCCCTGCCACCACACTACGATAGGCCCAAATTGTCACCACCAAGGCTAATTGTGCTATTAACTGCCACTTGCGCGCACACACACACACTCAATTAACCCAGTAAACAGAAAGAAAAAAAAAAAGAAAAAAAAAACAAAATCTACTAAAAAGAAAAAAAAATCTAACTGAATAACTAAACACAAAATCTTCAGAAAACAATCAATGATCACAAAATCTGTAAACAATAACACTAAATAATGGATGACAATGCGAAAAGAAAACAAAAAATGATAATTAACCAAAAGTTGATAGGTTAATTTAGGAGGATCAGTGAACCAGGTGCAGCTTTAATTCCTGCACTGCATTGAACTCTTCTACAGAGACAGAGCCACATGCGATGCCACCAACACTCGATTTCATCCGAAAGAATTTACTCCAAGCGTGCCAAGCAGCAAACCCGCGCTCACCCCCGAATTAGGAAATAAAGAAAACCAAACAAACCAAAACAAAACAAAACGAACAACAAATAATCAAAAGACAATGGGGAACGAGCAGTGAGCGTGCCGCAGCGAATCCACGGACAGAACAGCAGTAGTAGTAACAGCAGCGGCCCGCTTCAGGGGTGAAGCCACCTGCAGTAATAAACAGGTTAAAATTACTAAACCGAATTGCAATTGATAGATTAAACAAAGTAAATACACACATACATACCTGTCAGTAAAGGTGCAGCTTCCCGGGCCACAGAGGAGGTAGCCGCAAAATGATGCAGCTTAATAACTGCCAACAACAATCAGAGACGACGGTCACATTTTGTACAGCTCAACAAAAGTGCAAAGACGGCAGGCAGAACACAGCCAGCCTACCTCAGGGGATCCGACGCGGAGCGTGGATCATTACGCACGGCTCCGAGGCCACACACGCCCAGCTCCAGACCTCCGGCCGGACTACGAGCCAATTCTGCTAAAAAGCAGAGAGCGGATCAGGCACACCATTATTATAACCACGACGTGCGGCAAAGGTAGCGGAGCATACCTGACAAGGTGAATGGAGGAAGCTAATAACCAGCGTCCAAGACAGCCACGTGGAGCCGACCCAGCCACGCCAAACAACGCTGCCGACATGCAGCCCAGGCTTCAGGAAGAGGTGGGAGGACACACATCCGAGACACGCAGCCCTCCCCCAGATATAACGAAGTGCAGCACCGCCCAGTGCGCAAGGTGCAATAGGATAATTGCTGCCAACCGTCTGTGTTCAATGGGCGGGGCGCAAAGGAGCGAGCTTACACCACCATGCACACTGATCCAAAACGCACATGTCATCATGAGTGGAGACGGCTGTGCCGTCCTACCACATCTACCCCCCCCTTTTTTTTGCATCGTCGCCCCGACGATCGACCTGAAGAAAAGGCCTGGAGGGTTAACACCACGGTCGGTGGAAAGCGGACTGGACGTTAGACACAGCACTTGACGGGCCAGCAACTTCACCGTCAGTACAACCAACTGGCCGTGGAAGATGGTGCACATTAGAGTGTTGGCCAGCGGTGGATCGGCCTGTCCGACGGACAGCTGGCTGACTACCACCAATTGCACTTATGGGAGGTGGAGAAGAAGCAGACATGCGAGCACTTCCCTGCGCCAGAGGCGTGCCAAGAACCGGGGGATGTCTCAGCGGAGTCACTGCAAGGGGCTCCATAGAGCCAGGATTGTCGGCTACAGGCACGGCCGATGGCAAGGGTGTTTCGGGGACCAACACCCATAAGTCATCATCACTGGAAGAAGGACCCTCAAGCACTGCTGGCGGCAGCGGAGGAGTGGGAGGAGAAGCAAGAGGAGGACCAGCCGGGTCAGGCCCCACTCTGGCCTTCAACATATTGCGATGCACGTTCCGCACCTTCCCCAAGTTGTCCACGGGTGCAATTGTGTAAACTGCACCCTCACCACGTGGGGCTCTCAGCACCTGGTACACCACAGAACTCCAAAGGTCACTGATTTTATGCCGGCCCCTAGCACTATGGTCTCTAAGGTAAACAAGCTGACCCGCTCGCAGAGGCTCATCATGGACGTGCTGGTCATGCCGCTCCTTACGGCAACCAGCAGCTGCCAACAACCGATCATGAGCCCCCTCAAAAGCTATCCTGAGTCTTGCCTGATGCTCGGCCACCCAATCTTGCACTCTCCCTGCCACAGGGTCCTGCACTCGACCCAACAGAAAGTCGATGGGGAGCCTAGGTTCGCGACCGAACATTAGAAAAAGAGGAGACTCTCCGGTGACCTGATGAGGTGTGGAGTTGTAGCAGAAGAGCACCTGTGGGAGGCAGGAGACCCAGTCTTGTTTCCGTGAAGTGGGCAGGGTACGCAGGAGATTGTGTAGGGTTCGGTTAAACCGCTCACACTGTCCATTTCCTGCAGGGTGGTAGGGGGTAGTGCGGGACTTCTCTACCCCATACAAGGAACAGAGCTGCTGGATCAAGGCGCTCTCAAAACTGCGGCCCTGGTCAGAGTGGATGCGACTGGGTACACCAAACTTAAAGAACCACTCGTTCAGCAGGACCTGGGCAACAGTGGAAGCACGCTGGTCTCCAGTAGGGACAGCCACAGTGTATTTACTGAACACATCTGTCATTACAAGAACGTTCTCCCATCCATTTCTGGAGGGCTCCAACACTGTAAAATCGATGGCCACGATCTGGTTTGGCCTGGATGCGAGCAAATGGCCCATAAAGCTGTGTGAAACGGGCCCAGAGTCCTTTGCAACCTGGCAGCGCTCGCATTCCCTGATCCACTGCTTTATATCGGAGCACATTCCTGGCCAGTAACAGCGCTCTCGTACCAGCTCCGTAGTTCGGTCAATGCCTTGGTGCTCGTGCTCATGGTGAAGCTGTTTCAATGTCTCCGATCTCAAGAGAGCTGGCAAGATCAGCTGCAGATTTTCCTCTCCCCCGTCTGAGCGGAAAACTCTGCGGTAAAGCACACCGTTTTTTTCCACCAGGCGATCCCACTGTCGCAACAGCGCCAAGGCTGGTTTGGACATGCGTCGCCTCTCATCTGGAGTCGGCCGAACCTGCCTTCTCCAAAAGACCAAAACCTCCTTCAGGAGGGGATCAGACTCCTGCAATAAACGAATGTCGGAAAGAGAATGGAACGGAAGGGCGGACACCATGGACTGGGTCACTGGAGCCACTGAGACTGGGGGAGCAGCTTGCTGAAGGAAAGCCGGAACCGATGTACCAGGTAGGGCCTGCTCAGCCAAGCTGGAGCCGGACACATACTGCCGAGAAAGGGCATCCGCGTTTTTATTACTGCGGCCAGATTGATACTTTATCTCAAAGTCGAAAGCAGCAAGTTGCGCAGCCCACCGGTGCTCTGTGGCTCCCAGTTTGGCAGACTGAAGGTGGCTTAATGGGTTGTTGTCGGTGAAGATAACGCACTTGTGTCCCAACAGATATTCACGAAACTTCTCTGTCATTGCCCACTTAAGGGCAAGAAATTCCAGCTTCATGGAACTGTAATTGGCCATATTACGCTCAGTTGGCCGGAGGCCTCGGCTAGCATAAGCTACCGGCCTAACCCGACACTCCACCTCTTGGGACAAGACAGCCCCTAAGCCACTATGACTAGCGTCAATCTCAAGGATAAAGGGACGGGAGAAGTCGGCATATGCCAAGACGGGGGCGGAAACCAACTTTGCCCTCAAAGCCTCAAAGCTCTCTTCACACTGGGGTGTCCATGCAGAACCAAAATCTTGTTTCAGGCAGCGTTTGGACCGGCTGCCTGCCATGTTTGCCACCAACTGGTGCAAGGGGCCGGCCAGCTTGGCGAAACCCTCCACAAAGCGCCTATAATAGCTGGCAAACCCCAAGAAGGAACGCAGCTCGGAAACCTGGCAGGGACGCGGCCACTTGGCGACTGCCTTGATTTTCGCAGGGTCGGTGGAAACACCCTCCCCAGAGATGACATGCCCAAGGTAGCGGACCTCTTTCTGGAAGAAAGCACATTTCTCCAGCTTGGCTTTTAAGCCCTCCTTCTGGAGCCGGCTCAAGACGACTTCTAGGCGCTGCAGATGCTGGCTGACAGAAGAGGAAAACACCACAATGTCATCGAGGTAAAGGAGAAGGGACTGACACTGCTGGTCCCCAAACATCCTTTGCATCAAACGCTGAAAGGTGCTTGGGGCGTTGCATAGCCCAAATGGCATCCGGTTCCACTCGAACAGACCAAAGGGCGTGCAGAAGGCCGTCTTAGGCTTGTCCTGCTCAGCCACGGGAACCTGGTTATAGCCACTGGCCAAATCCAAGGTTGAAAACCAACATGCCCCAGAAAGGGCGTCAAGACTCTCCTCGATACGAGGGAGGGGAAAAGCATCCTTCCTCGTCTTGCTGTTGAGGAGGCGATAGTCGACACACATACGGAGACTGCCATCCTTCTTCCTGACCAACACAATGGGGGAGGCATAAGGACTACTGCTCTCCCTGATGACCTTAGCCTCCAGAAGCTGATTAATGTGGGCCTTGGCTTCCTCATACTCCGATGGAGGAATACGCCGGTATCGCTGTCGCACAGGAATGTTGTCAAGCAATGGGATGTCGTGTGAAATGAGATCAGTACAACCCAAGTCACCTTCATGTGCAGAGAAGACTGAGCTGTACTTCTGCAGGAGGGACCGCACCTCGGCTTGGTCCTGTTCCGCTAAGGCAGACAGATCCACCTGCTCTACTCCACTCTGCACAGGACTGGAAGCCACTTGGGAGGAGACTGTAGCTGTGGCAGGCCTCACCTCAGTGACTCCAGTGGGTAGACTCACCACCTGGCCACAACTGAGGGCACCCAGGCTGGTACGTAGGTAGAGAAGAACTTCAGTTGTCCCTACATTGACCACCGGGATGTAAACGGTCCCACGCACAGCCTGGACAAGACAGGGGGAAGCAAGCAGGCCAGCTGGTAGCCCTGACTGAGGGGGCTCAAAAAGCACATCCTGGCCAGAAAACTGTTCAGGACAGGTGCTTGCAACAAACTGCATGACACCGCCGGGTATTCGCACTGCCCAGGGCCCTCGAACCCTGGTAGTGCCGACAAGATCTTCAGGATGCCGAGTGGTAGACTGATGACACTGTTGCAGGGCCTCAACAACTGAACCAGGAGCCTGAGTCACCACAGGCAAGCTGAAGAGAGCTGCACCATGCGCCCCAAAAAGGTCATGATAACATCGGCGGATGACATTCATCCCCAAAATTCCAGGGACAGAAGATGATGCACCTGGAGGGTCTCGCACCACCAGTATGCCACAACCATTAACCGTTTTACCACACAAGGCCACATCTAGCTCGAGATAGCCGATGTAGGGGATTGCTAACCCGTTAGCTGCCCGAAGTTGCAGCCAATGACAAGACTGGAGGCGATCGGTGCCCCAAGGTGCAAAATGCTTCGTAAAGAAGTTCTCTGTGACAGTGGACACCATGGATCCAGTGTCCACCAAGCATGGGACCATAACACCGCCCATAGAGAGAGTGACATGAGGGCAAGATGACATTAATTTACCTACGGTCCCCCCTCTTGAGCCCATCGACTCCCCATCTGAGCTGTGGCTCGGCAACTCAGTGGGCTTCAGTTTTCCGGCTGGCGAGAAGAAGAAGAAGAGGGCCTGACTGCATTGGCGGCCAAACCAAGGGAAGAAGTAGCGCGAGCGCGAGAAGGAGCCCGTTCCCCATCACATTCCCTGGCAAAGTGACCCGGTTGATGACACCTTCGACAGATTACCGGACCAGTGCGACTGGGGCGAGGCTGGAAAGACGAGGTCTGCAAAGATGCCACAGTTTGAGTGAGCTGGTTAAGTTGTTCTTGTTGGCGTTTCAGGAGTTTCTTCAGCTCACCCAGTTCTGAGCCCTGTGAGACGGCCAGAGGAGGTGGACGGGGACTGCTCTGCACCCCATACTGCAGACCATACATGGCTGGGAGAGAATGGCTACGCTCCCTGGCGCCCCCTGGAAGCCCCTCCCTTTCCCAACGAATGGCTTCTGCACGCGCCTCCAGCAACGTAGCCTGGGGCTGACGACGCACCAACTGCTTCAGCTCCCTACGAAGGGCACTGTCAAGGACATGTTCCACGAATTGGTCACGCAGTAAGACTGCCGCATTAAGAAGACCATCAGGTGCCCGCTGCTTTACCTGGTCCATAAGGGCCATCAAAGCCAAGGAAAACTCCTGTAACGTCTCTCCTTCCTGCTGCGTCCTGGAGAAGAAGGCTTGCTGCAAGGTAATGTATGACTGAGTGCAACCATACAAGTCATCCAGGATAGCAAGAATCTTAACCGGGTCGGTTTGCTCAGCACTGGTACGGTACTTAATCTCCCTTCTAGCCTCCCCCTCTAGATGATCAAACATAAAGAGGGCCTGATCGTGAGCTGACAAGCGGCGGGCACGCATACAAGCCTGAACTTCCTCTGCCCATTCAGTTACACTGATGCCAGTCTTACCATTAAACATGGGACATCTACGGTCCCTTGGTACCACTACCAACCGCTCTGTTACCGTGGTGCTGGTATCCGATGGCGGGGCAGTACTCGCCGGAGCCGAAGGAGCTGGGGCGGCAACACTCGGGCCGGCCTGCGAGGCCTCCCTCTCCTGACGAAGCTGCTCATTATCTGCCTTCAGCTGCATGACCAGGTCTCTGAGCTGCTGCAGTTCCTCCTCCATGGCACCAGAGGACGAGCTGCACCAAAACTCACCAGAAACAAGAAAAATTTAGAGGTCTTACGTTTGGAGCTGATTAGGTCTATACAACCACTACTGCTGTTCTGTCTCTGAAACCAATTACACACAATAAAAAAAACAAGCGATCAATCAGTTACTAAAAAATGCAGGGAGAAACATACACACAAAAAAAAAGAAAATGGAATACACGTCTGTCTTCAAAGTGTCATCCTGCCGACAACGCCAAGAATGGGGCAAGGTCTACGAGGGTTATATTTAATTTTGTTAAGTAACAAGCGTCCGACAACGCCACCTAGGGGGATTTCATCCCCAGGAAATCTATTAGAGGGGAACAGCACTCTAATTCTGACAAAAAGGTCACACAGGTTCGAAAGACACAGAGACAGACGTGATTCCAAAATTAAATGTACAAAACGTTTATTAATAATTTAAAATTTCAGACATATAATAAAATTGGTTGGTGATGCGGGAAGGAATTGTTCTTCAAGTGGCCAGATATTGCACAATCCTTAGGGCCTATAAAATGGGCTGGTTAGGTTTGCTGCTGAAGTGCAAAACTAGGCGCAGGGCTGAGGGCTTACCAGGCCGAGATGTCCGACTGAGGGGAAGGGGAAGGGTCCTGATACTACACACCACACGTGAGAAACAAAAAGAAACCGTTGACACCCAGGTGCACGACTATACAGGAAGTGAAGGGACCACCACCGCGGGGATCAGTCGCCACTCGCCATGCCGGCCCAACAGCTCCTGTCCAGAAAAGAGAAGCAGCTATTAGTCAAGGCAAAAGGCACAAATATATAAAAAAAAAAACAGCCCTGCCACCACACTACGATAGGCCCAAATTGTCACCACCAAGGCTAATTGTGCTATTAACTGCCACTTGCGCGCACACACACACACTCAATTAACCCAGTAAACAGAAAGAAAAAAAAAAAGAAAAAAAAAACAAAATCTACTAAAAAGAAAAAAAAATCTAACTGAATAACTAAACACAAAATCTTCAGAAAACAATCAATGATCACAAAATCTGTAAACAATAACACTAAATAATGGATGACAATGCGAAAAGAAAACAAAAAATGATAATTAACCAAAAGTTGATAGGTTAATTTAGGAGGATCAGTGAACCAGGTGCAGCTTTAATTCCTGCACTGCATTGAACTCTTCTACAGAGACAGAGCCACATGCGATGCCACCAACACTCGATTTCATCCGAAAGAATTTACTCCAAGCGTGCCAAGCAGCAAACCCGCGCTCACCCCCGAATTAGGAAATAAAGAAAACCAAACAAACCAAAACAAAACAAAACGAACAACAAATAATCAAAAGACAATGGGGAACGAGCAGTGAGCGTGCCGCAGCGAATCCACGGACAGAACAGCAGTAGTAGTAACAGCAGCGGCCCGCTTCAGGGGTGAAGCCACCTGCAGTAATAAACAGGTTAAAATTACTAAACCGAATTGCAATTGATAGATTAAACAAAGTAAATACACACATACATACCTGTCAGTAAAGGTGCAGCTTCCCGGGCCACAGAGGAGGTAGCCGCAAAATGATGCAGCTTAATAACTGCCAACAACAATCAGAGACGACGGTCACATTTTGTACAGCTCAACAAAAGTGCAAAGACGGCAGGCAGAACACAGCCAGCCTACCTCAGGGGATCCGACGCGGAGCGTGGATCATTACGCACGGCTCCGAGGCCACACACGCCCAGCTCCAGACCTCCGGCCGGACTACGAGCCAATTCTGCTAAAAAGCAGAGAGCGGATCAGGCACACCATTATTATAACCACGACGTGCGGCAAAGGTAGCGGAGCATACCTGACAAGGTGAATGGAGGAAGCTAATAACCAGCGTCCAAGACAGCCACGTGGAGCCGACCCAGCCACGCCAAACAACGCTGCCGACATGCAGCCCAGGCTTCAGGAAGAGGTGGGAGGACACACATCCGAGACACGCAGCCCTCCCCCAGATATAACGAAGTGCAGCACCGCCCAGTGCGCAAGGTGCAATAGGATAATTGCTGCCAACCGTCTGTGTTCAATGGGCGGGGCGCAAAGGAGCGAGCTTACACCACCATGCACACTGATCCAAAACGCACATGTCATCATGAGTGGAGACGGCTGTGCCGTCCTACCACACTACCATACAAGCACCTTGTATGTTAGCCTTTGCCACCAGTGTATGAATGTGTGTGTGAATGGGTAAATGTGACTCGTAGTATAAAAAGTGGTCAGATGACTAGAAAGGTGCTATACAAATGTGGGTCAATTTACCATCTTTTAAAATAGATTATTTGAAAGAATTGCTGTCTTTGTATTATTTGCCCTATGTGTCCTAACTGAATGCAACATGAGCGAGCTTTAGTTTGATTGCATTGTTTTCTTTTAGAATGTTCCAACTGGCTGTAAGCAAAGGAATGCTGAACAGCGCTGAGCTCAATGTTTTCTTCTGTTATCTACACAACAGCTCGTCATTTAACCGCAAAAACCAAGGTGTAGTAAGGTGTCAGCTGGCTGAAGGGGGATCAACAGGGAGCTTACTGTTTCTGGTAAATAACCATTGCTAATGACAACCTACTTACTGTTGGCTATGTTGTCTGTCATTTCCACTGTATGTCACAACATAAAATGTGTTTTCTGCTTAAAAAGTACAAATGTCAGAAGATAGAGAGTACTCACCCATCTTTTAAGTGGTTGCGTCTCCATTCAAACTCACAGCTGATAAGTAGCTACATGGTTTGTCCACAAGACGGAACATCCATCTATCCATTTTCTAGCCGCTTATCCTCTTGAGGGTCGCGGGGGGGGCTGGAGCCTATCCCAACTGACATTTGGTGAGAGGCAGGGTACACTCTGGACAGGTTGCCAGACTATCACAGGGCTGGTATGTAGAGACAGACAACCATTCACACCTACGGCCAATTTAGAGTCACCAATTAACCTATCCCCAATCTGCATGTCTTTGGACTGTGGGAGGAATCCGGAGTACCTGGAGAGAACCCATGCTGACACAGGAAGAAAATGCAAACTCCGCACAGAAGGGCTCCCGCATCTGGGTTTGAACCAGGAACCAGGAACCCTCTCGCTGCAACAGTGCTAACCACTGTACCACCATGCCACCCCCAACATGGAACAGAAATACATATTTAGTGTCACAATTAAATCAGACTGAGTATGCCAGCTTGAAAAGGTGTGTTTTCAAACAGGATTTGAAGGTGGAAAGGGAGTCAATATTATGAATGTCATGTGGGAGAGAGTTCCATAGGCGGGGGGCAGAGAGGCTGAAGGCTCTTGAACCCATGGTAGACAAGCAGGCAGATAGTGATGCAAGTTAGAGTACAGGAGGGAGTGTAGGATTTCAGGCAGGTCCAAAGGGGCTTGATTATGAAGGGCCTTAAAGGTGAGATGCAGAATCTTGAAGTCGATGCAGTATTTAACAGGAAGCCAGTGAAGTTGCTGAAGATCAGGAGTGACATGATCTATGGAGGGGGTTCTAGTAAAGATATGGGTGAATTCTGGACCAACTGGAGTTTATGAAGACACTTGAGAGGGAGACCAAAGAGAACAGAACTGCAATTATCAATACGAGATGTAGCCAAAGAATGAATGAGGATGGCAGTGCTCTGAGGTGTAAGTGCTAGGCAAAGACGAGTAATGCTTTGTAGATGAAAGTATGTAGACTGAGTAACATTATTGATGTGGCCTCAAAGGACAATGTACTGTCCAGGGCCCCGTTTCCCAGAGCCTCCGTAGCGCTACGTGCATTGTAAGTTGTATCTTAAGGCCTCCCTTGAGCTTACGGGCTGTTTCCCAGAGTCTCCTTAGTTAAGATATATCTTCTGAAAGGTATATCTTAAGGACAGTCTGAACCACTCATAAGCTGTCCCTTAGTGATGCTCTCCGTTCAGCCTATCACAGTTTTAGCTTTATTAGGCCAAAATTATGCTTTTTAAATGAACAGCTGCAGTATAATTCACATCTAGACTCCTTGCGCAAATTACATAATTAGTTTAAAATTAACTTCATGAAAATAAACTGAATATTATGAATGTATAGGTTTATTTATTTAGTCATTCCTTTATTTAATGGAGTAATCAACTGAGGATGTTTTTTCTGATGAGGCTACAGGCTGTACCCTACCACTATATATACCATATATATATTGTATGCCATATACTTGACAAATTGATCAAATTGAAGTCTAATGAGGCCCGCTGAACTAATCAAGCAGGCGGCACCAGCTAGGCAGTCAAGCGCATCGCCTCTGCTTGCGTCATTGTAGACGAGATTATGGCTGCATTACAGCGTATCGTTGTGCTCAATTAACTGAACCAAAGGCGTCACCTTCCACGTAGCCATTTGGTTCATGTTGATCATTTTATAAGGACTAACTTCAGTCCGCTTAATATGATCTCAGACAGTGCCATCCTGTCCAAATACCGGCTACCACGTGAGGAGATCCTGAATCTGCTTGCACTTGTGTCCCCGCACATTTCCAGGGCTACCGAGCATACTTAAGACACAAACTGGCATTGAACTGCAATGATGGGAAAAGAAAGACAAACACGTATGCTGTTATAAATGTTTCAATAACAAAAGCATTATCGGTGAGCAACAATCACGTTTCTCTGCTTCATTAGTTTCCTTGTTCATGACGGGATGCACGTGACTCATTTTTTAATGTCATATGCTTCAGGCGTCTTAGGGCGGGGATTTTTCCTGAAACGGTACCGAAACGCTTGTCTAGATGGAAATTTAGTTTAGGTAGGTAGAAAGTAGATAATAAATAAAAGGGGACTTAGGACAAAGTCCTGAGGAACTCCACTAATAACTGGAAATTAGTTGGATCTGAAATTTCTGATTTGTACAAAATGAGTGTGCTCAAAGAGATATGATTTAAACCAGCTGAGAGCACTGCCAGTGATACAAATGGTAGCTAATCTTTCTAGAAGGACGTTATGTGAAATATTATCAAAGGCTAGGCTGCACTTACAGTAGATCAAGGAGAACGAGAATAGTTAAAAGCCCAGTCAGATGCCATTAGGAGATAATTAGTGATATTGCAACATATTATTTATTACCTTTTTTTCAACTGCTAATTATATCCCCGCAGGAAAACTTTGTCAACATCTGTTTTATCTAAGATAAAGTTTTCAGTCTGTTCATCTCACTTCAGTGATTTTTATTGCAGCAAAATATATTAAGTGGACTGAAAAGCAATTGATTATTCTAATAGGCTACCAAAAGTTAAATTTGTAATATAAATAATAAAATAAAATTTAATAAAAAACAAAAATTGGTACTTGGTGTCCATGTAAGGATACAATATTGCCCCACAAAAATATCATGTTACCATGCTGTATCAATTTTTCCCCCCACCCCTAGAGGTATGACCCAGACAAATAATCTCAGCAAGACAATTTTGAAGTTTTACAAAAGTAATCCAAAGTATTCAGAATACATTACTTAGTTTGAGTAATGTGATGGAGTACGTTAAAAATGCCATTTTAGGGCATGTAGTTAGTAATCTGTATTGGAATACATTTTTAAAGTATCCCTCCCTACACTGCACACTGGATACTTTGACTTCATGTCCACCATGAGGGGTCACAGGCTCTTTTAAATACAGTGAACCAGTTTCAGTAAGAGAGGATTTGATTCAGTATCAGTACTGCTCTAGTACTACAACAATGAATATCAATACTGCAATGCAAAATGTATTCTGGTAAACACACACAAATTACAAAAAAACAAACAAAACACAACAGTGACCCTATCAACGAGTGAAAAATTGTGGTTTATTTAAGGAAAAAAAGTTAACATCTATACAATCTCAGCACATCTCCTGATTGGACAGATCACAATAAGAGTCATGATCTATCCGCTGGGAGCACAACACTCAGTCCCACTTGCGTAAACACTATCTGAGTCCCAGTTTCTTCTTCTCTTTCTGTTTCTTGCGAACTACTTCCAGGTTGCGGTCCTTCCACATGCTCTTCCTCAGTTTGATTGGACGACTGCCAACATACTTCCCTGGGCAAACAAAGAATGAGAGGGAAACACAGTGGCAGCAGTTATTAACTAGTGTCCAGGTCAGATTTACACCCTGGCAAAGGACAAAGGATGGCTGGAAGAATAGAAGGCAATCAGTTTAAGCTCGTATTGTCCCAGTACCGAATTCCTTTGACATTGAGGGTATAAAAATTATTTTTTATTGTAAGATAAATATAACAAGGCTTTAACATAATGACAATACATTTCCTTAGTTAGTGGCAGAGAGCAGCAAAATGACTAATAAACATTAACAATAAGAGAGCTAGCACAGCTGGTAGCAGTTATTGACACTGCAGAAAACGTATTGAAACCATTCCAAATATTCAGTATCTATAGGTATTAATAATTTTTCTGATAACATTAGTTGGATGTCACCAACCCTGTTTCTACATTAAGGATCATCTGAGTGTAAAATGTAATAAATCCACATCGTAAGTACACACATGAGAACATAACCGTGTATATGTTGAAAAAGGTGAAGTGTGCAGACTGACCGTTCATCTCTCTCATGGCTCGGACATAGTCATTTGGATCCTTGAAACTGACGAAGCCATAGCCTTTGGTCTTTCCTGTCCGTTTGTCTCTCACCACCTGAGGACAACAGTTCATGTGATGATTTCATTTGTCCACTGCATACACAGAGGTGCAAGTAAGTCACAGGCTTTAGGCTTTAGGTTTTAAGTCTTAGTTCTCAATTTCAAAGCAAGTCCCAAGTAAGGCCTTTGCCCACTGAGGCAGTTTTTTTTCTGTTTTTTTAATCCCTCATCCTAAAAAAAATCATAACGCACAGAAAGGGACAGAATCCCTTCATTTGTTAACACAAGACTCTATTGCGAAATATTTGCATGGCTGTGTTGTTAACAATGCAGTGGCTTTATGACTCCATAAATGAGTGGAGAACCGCTTTTTAATTGTGGAACAACCTTAGTTATAGCAGCAGGCAGCAGTGCTGCGTCCGTGTGAACACCGCACATATGCAAACCCCAGCAGTCCAGTGAAGTAGCCGTTACATGCTGCTCATGCAAGCAGTGTGGTCCAGGGCGGCTGTGGTCCAGGGCGGCTGTGGCTCAGAGCGGGTTGTCCACCAATCGAAAGATCAGCGGTTCGATCCCCGGCTCCTCCGGCCTACATGTCGAAGTATCCTTGAGCAAGATACTGAACCCCAAATTGCTCCCGATGATGCTTCCATCAGTGTGTGAATGTGTTAAAAACTGAGTAGCAGTAGCAGTGGCACCTTGTATGGTAGCCTCGGCCACCAGTGTATGAATGTGATTTGTTGTGTAACAAGTGCGGTCAGATGACTAGAAGGCGCTATACAAATGCAGGTCCATTTTGGCATTAGAGTGGGCACAGATACCAGCCTCCCCTGCTGCAACATATGCCTTGTCATGTTTCAAAAACAAAACATAAAAAATGCAAATATTTAATAAAAAGTCAAGTCTGTAAAAATCATCTGTCTCTAGTTTCAAGTCAATTCCAAGTCAGTCTTGCATTACATTAGTCAAGCATGTCTGAAGTCCTCAAATTTGCCACTTGAGTCTGACTTGATTCCAGTCGTGTCGATTTGCTGAGGAAGACTGTGAGACAGGGCTGAAATCTCAGGAAAAGCTATTAAACAAAACTTGAGTTCAGATTTGTGTCAAACCACCACAACATGTCAAACAGGATATGTGTCCTGGATAATGTCAAGTTGTCATGACAGACCTTTAGAGTAGATAGTGTAACTCTACACATAAATATATACATGTATGTTGTATTTACCACAGCTCCTTGTGAGGAGATGTTCTCTGAAGTGATCGAATTATGACAAAAAAATACAAAGACCAAGGCTGTACAATTTTCTTTAAAGTCATCAGTATCTTAAAGTGCTAACAGGAGGGAAAAAAGCAAAGGAACAATAAAAACAAGCCAACCTTAGCTTTGAGGAAAGATGGGTATCTGCTGAAGGCTCTGGCCAGTATGTCATCATTCACTTCATTGCCAAGGTCACCACAGAATATACGGAAATCATCTACGACAAAGAGAGAATCAAATATTTCTGTTTCTCAAATATGTATTTTAAATAGTCAGAATGGATATGTTTCCATATTTTTTTAAAGCAATACTTCCAATCTACTTCAGCCAGCCCCATCAAACCCCCCCCCCCCCCCCCCGACATAATTTTCATTTTCATCTTCATCACGGGGCCAAGACTGTTTTAACTGAAGACTTTTCCAGAGTCCTACGGCCCCTGCAGCAGTTTGTACCTGGATCCCACTCCAACAGGCTGGCATCCTCCCAACTCGTCCCTGCTGCAGTTCGGATACACTTCTTTACTTTTTCCACCTTTGCCTTCTTTTTGTCCTCTGAAGCACTTTCCACAGGCTGAAACACACACACACACACACACACACACAACATGTAACATCTTTACCTGTATATCCTTTATAAATATTTTTTTGTGAGAAGTACACTGAACAAAAGATAGAAATGTCGTTCAGGAACCTTTTTTGATTGGTCTTTTATTGTGACCAGTATTGTGACTGTCAAATTAATTGAAACAACATAAGAGATGTCTTATGTCTCCCTTATGTTGACGTCAACAGTTCTGGTGGACATTCCTGCATTCAGCATGCCAACAGCAGTACCTCAAAACTTGGGACATCTGTGTCATTGTGTCATTGTGTGCACATTTTAGAGTGTCCTTTTATTGTGACCATCCCAAGGCACACCCTGCCTCAGTGTAACCGGTATGAATGGTTGAAATTTGCTGACTCAACTACCGAAATTTCCTATTGATTCTGCAGAAACATTTCTATCTTTTGTCCATTTATCTATCTACGACAGTAAAGCTAGTAATAAAGAACCCACACATTATACCAACAGGGATTTCAATTTAATAAATCCCATGTAAAATAAGGAATACCTTAAATTAGATTTTTAAAGAACTGAATTCAGATTTCCAGCCTATTTATAAGTACAATAAAATAATGTATAATGTGTCAGTTACCAATGGTTTAATTAGCAGGGTCCTTCACAGGTGGTGGTAATGTTTGTGTCCACAAACTTTGGACTACATAATGCATTTTGCATCCTTTGTTAAGTCCTTACTACAGTATAAAGGAAATCACCTGAGATTCAGAGTTACAGATGCAGCCACTTCAAATTTCCCAGGCCATCCGTCTGCCAGTCGGAAGCCAGTCGGAAGCCAGCTGGAAGCCAGCCAGTTTCCAGCCAAATACCCCCCCCCCCACCCTTTCTGGGGGTGTGCCTGAATTCCACTGTAACACGCCCATTTATTCAATTACAAGGTGTCACCATTAGATGGCGCTTCCCTCACAGAAACACAAAAACTAAAGATTAAGAGGTGCTAGTACTTTTCCTGGTAGTATTTCCTTTCTATGCTACATTACTAATCTACTCCACTCTCTCAAATGCAAATATTACACTTTTATTGCACTATTTTTATTTTCATTTAGTTTGGCCTATAATTTACAATACTTTTGTACAATAATATAAATGTGTTGCTATGTTATATTATTATGGGTTACGATAAGCCACCCAGCAGTATTTAAGTTATTAAAATGACCACCTTTATCTGCTGCAGCATCGCTGTTATAAACACATTAGTTATTAAGGAAAACCTACAATTTTGTTACAATTGGTCCTGGTCTCCCATATCTGAAAATACTTAGGTAGTCACTCAGAATAATGAGAAATGTTCTGAAAATAACTTGGTGCCTGAAAATAATTACTTAAATCATTTTGAAAAAGTTTCTTAGTAAGAGACTCACTCAGTATGATGATGTGTGTGACAGTGGGGGGGTGGAAAGCTGTTCAGATCACACATTCACACATTCAGTAAGAACAAAAAGGTCCATAGTTATGCTAATGATGTGTGGAGGCTACCTCCACAAGACCACTTTATTTCACGTGCGCTCCCTTTGAGTTAGTAAATTGCGGGAAAGTGTATCAACTTTGTGAGGGCTGCCTGTGACAAATTCATTATTAATATTAAGAATTTACAAATATGGTAAACATGACGTCATCGGGAAGGAAATCCCTCGGGGACACCCTTACAAGCCACAGGCTTCAAATGAAGCAGAGAAATAAGAGGATGCATGTTTTATACTTTGTATTCAAGCAGGATCAGAAATAGTGATTTGAATGAGTTTCAATCTGAATATTTATGTTCGTAGGGTCTTTAACGGGAGTATTTATGTTCACGTTGTTCACAAAAGGCTACAAATAAAAAAAAAAAAAACAGAAAATTACAACACTCAGAACTGCACAAAATGTATCAATATACATATCAATATATATGAAGAACTATTGTAAGGTAGTTCAGACATCGACAGTGACGATGTGTTGTTGAATGTTTGCAATAAAAGTGGGGGCTGGGAATCCCATACAGATGATCGCTGCCCATTCAGAGGGAGCGAAAAGGTCCATCGTAATGCTAATGATGTGTTTGAGCCGAGGAGTCATTTTCACACTATGTAAAACAGCTGAATGGGCAACACTCTACATGAACGCCATAGGAGATTGTTTAGAAACAGCCATTGTTTACACAAGACATCTTGTTCAGTACATCTTTGAGTGATCGGTGACTTTATGACTTGCTTTAACGAATTCCGTTAGATTATAATATAAAGCATTATGAAATATCACTTCCATGAATCTGTTTAGACAGACAGAGGCAGATCCATGAGGTGAAGCCGTGCTGTGTGCATGCGCAGAGCGCTGTACACTCCGAACGTCAAAATAATAATTAAAAAAAGAAAAGATCTATGTAATCATTTCCAATATTCACAGGCTGTTTTTATCTAACAAAAGATTCTGTTTCTGTCCATATTTGTTGACATGTAGTCTTTGAAAAGCATATTTTTGCTGAGGTAAAAACAAAAAAAAAAATCCTCGTACATTGTGTACACAGAGTGGGGTGGTCTAACAGCAATCTAACAGCACTGGCACAGTAATACATATATATATGACATTATTATCATTAACACTGCAGATAAACTCAGCTCCTAAGACTAATGATTCAAACGCAGTTTTGCTCTCGCTGTACTATCACTCGGT